>LOJH01015724.1:0-23260 GCA_001685095.1 Ellobius talpinus | reverse complement strand
ATTTCGGGTGTAAAGCTAGCCGGGCGGGAGCCGGGCGGGACGAAAAGCAGGCCTACTCGCCTAATCAAGCAGGCCCGTGCTCTCCCCTATCACTACACTCCCCACTTTATTTTTGTAGTTCACAGTCTCCGTGACTCCAAAACATACAACATGTGTGCCCTAGGAGCACACGCAGTGTGGCTCACAGTCAGCCACTACTGTCCCTCAGGTTCAGCCTGAGTTGGACTGTGGGTACTCCAGACTGCAATATGATACCTTGTCTGGCTCCTGCATAGCAAATGTGATGTGGTTTTTCCCTTTAATGGCAAAACCAGGTTCAGAAATTGTCCAAAGTAAGCAATTTGCCATCATTAGCTATTTCCCTCATACCACAGAAAAGTGTTCACACGGCAGACCTGGAGTCAGGAATCCAGAAACATGGCTCTCTCCACACAAACCCTCAGCTTCTCTTAGGTTCACTCAGCACCTTCAGGTCACACTCCGATGTCTTCAGTTATTTGGGAGTTGAACTTCGTTCAGAGTCAAGTCCCTATTAGAGCACAGAGCCAAGCATTGTGTTTCCACTGCAAAAATTAATCACAGCAATTAGGCGGGAACTGGAAGTGTCCAGTTCAGGGTAGCCTGAGGCTTCCAGGAACAGTGCTGGGTTACCATATATGCATTGCACCCAGCGGAGTGAAGGCAAAAATGAGACCTTGAATGATCACAGTTTTATTCAGGAGGCTTTCTAAGCCCCGGATTGCTATTCCCTAAATAGCAAAGCATTGTTTGAAAGTGCCTTTAGGACACCCAGATCTGCCCTATGTTTCATTTCTTTATGAAGACAGTCTTACGCTGGTCATTGTCAGTTATGCAAAATGCACACTGGACTCCAAATATCCCAGTCCCAAATGTCCTTAATCCCATAACAATATGGAGAAGGCTTTTGCCTGAGCTCATTCTCTTCTTTCGCATCTACAAAGGCACAAGCTGTGTGACCAGGTGCTAAACTGTTCAGGAAGTGCAACAGAAGTTCAGGGAAGGAAGAGGTCCCCCGGGAAAAAGGCTTTATGAAGAATTCAGGCCCTGAGTGAGAGTCTGGAAAATAAGTGGGCTTTTGAGAGAGCTGGGGGGGAAGTCCAACAGAGGAAGAAACAATATATATGAAGGATGGGAATTGAGCAATCACATAAAATAGACACATGGCACTGCCCCGGGCTCTGTGGAGTAAACAGTAAAATACGTCCCTGAGGAGTATGGAATTCAGTTGATAAATATACAGTCAGCCAGCAGCAGGCAGCAGAATGTGGAGCAGTTAGGAAAGGCACTAGCGATGATAAGACAGGGTGGCTAACACTGTAAAGAAAGGAGAACAGATATTACAATGACTTAAAGCTAGGAAAATCAAGACACAGGACATAGCAACTAGTCTAGAGAGATGGCTTAGTAAGTGAAGAAAGGAAAGCTTGTCTTGCAAGTACAAGGAACTTGTCTTGCAAGTACAAGGACCTGTCCATCCCATCACCCACATAAGACAGCCAAGTGTGGTGGCACACACTTGTAATCACAGCACTAAGGAGGCAAATTCGGGCAAATCCCTGGGGTTCTACGGCCAGACAACCTAGTCTACTTGGTGAGAACTCCTATCTCAGTGGAACAGGTTGGATGGCCTCTGGGTAGCACAGCTGTCCTCTGGCCTCCAGATGTACATGCACTCCCATGTGTGCACACACATGTGCACCCTCACACTACATGAACACACGCAAGAATATAACCCCTGTTCTCTTGACTTCAATTCCAACCTCCTTTCCATTCTTACTTGCTTCTTTGAGGCTGAATTAGATGCACTTAGTTTTTAGCCATCTAACTGACTCATGTACTTAGTACTTAACGCTCCAAAGGCACATGGAAGTATATTGAGAAGTGATACAAGGAGAGGCTGCAGTGAGGAGGTGACCGAAAAGAGATGGATGGGGAAAGGATTCACACAGCAGAGCAGACAGCAGCTGGAAGATGACCAGTCACTGATGATTTGACACCTCTGCCTTCACAGGCTCATTCATCCATACACAGAAAGAAAAAAAGATGCATTGCCCATTTTATTACTGTATTGATATAAATGTGGATATATTAATGTTATACATTACCCCAAAAAAAGACGTAAAGTTTTTCCTTCCTATTTTAGGAGAAATTAAAACATTTACTTGGCTGCTAAAATTGCTCACATCCCAGGTATTGTTGTTGTTATACCCAGTAGCTAAATCATCCTAAACTGAGAAGCCAGAAGAAAGATAAGAATTTGAAATGATTGCAAAACTCCCTGCCAGGAGAACTTGAAAGGATGACATCACTTCTGAAAGAAGGGCAGAAGTTAAGATAAGACATCAATTTGAAGAAGTAGATAAGTCTGACGGTGGACTTGTGAGATTTGACGTAATTTTTTTTTAAAGACCCAGGTAAGGAAGGCCAGTACATCATTTGCAGTTTGCAGTTTTAGACATATTTGGAAGTCAATAGCATGAACATGTTATTGAAACCATGGGAACTGGGTAGCAGCTGAGGAGCAGAGCAGTTACACAGCACTGGTGAGTCCTGGGATTTCATTCTCTGCAATACCAGAATAAGAAAACCATGAGAGTGAGTGACCTTCAGAACAACCTGAATTCTGGAAAGAGGCCCTGCACATTGGTAATCCAGGCTTATCAGATGGCCATAGGTCAGGAGAGAAGAGGAGGTCACAGCCCCTCCAGAGGTGGTAGTCCCCTGTGCTCCTGAGTGGAATTGTGAATTGCAAAATCAGATTATGTCTGTGTTTTCAGTGTCTGCAAAATCCAAAAGAACACAGTCCCACTATCCAACACTTCCAGCCAAACACATTGGCTGAAGAAAGACACGCAGTTGACAGAAGGAAATATCCAAGCAACTCAGCAACCTGATGCAAGCTCAGAAACTCCACAAAGCGAAAACTACAGAAACTACATCTCTGCTTGGAGTGAGTAGTAGGAAGCATGGAGTCAACCAATCTGTCCTCTGGCGTCTGCACACATGTTCTGTAGCACACACACACACACACACACACACACACACAATAATAATAAATGCATACATTTTTAATGTATTTTAAATTTTTATTTCAAGATTTTCAACTTTTAATCTTCAGGCAAATGCCTGGTCTGGTTCCAGCATGTTCAGTTCAAACACCCATAACCGTTGTCCCTGCTTTCGCTGAGGGAGGTATAGAAATGGCAATCACGTGCAGCTGCTTGTGAAAAGCTTGTTTTCTGTCCTGACATTTCCTGAGAGAAAATTACCACTGATGAGGATTGCAGCATGCTCCCTGTGAGACTGGACACTGGGTATTTTGATGCAATTGTAGTAGCAACCTTCGTGGAAACAGATGGGTCTGTGGATGAACAGGGAGGTATTGCTGGAAGCCAGTCATGCAGATCATGTCCTGAGAGAGTTCTGAGGAGCTGCATAGGATGGAGATCTGGGCTAGTATTCACATGCCTGGATACTGAAGTAAGAGCAGCTGTGTGTGTTTCCACATTCCCAGCCTCACACATGTGCTCATGCCAGGGAAGCTCACAGATTTAAGTGTAAGGAAGAAATCACAAAATCATAAGGGCTGAAAAAAAAAGGAATCTCCTAGAAAATTAACCCTGTGTCACAGATACATCTGAATAAATGGCTCTGATAGAGCAAAGGGAAGAATGGGAGACAGTAAAACTGATGGAGGAGACATCTGCCCGTGGGTCTAACTGGAGTCTAACAAGGAGTAACACACAGAGAGAAAGAGACCTGTAGGTGGTTTTCTAGACTCCAAGTCATGAATCCTAAATAAAAGAAAGACAGTTTAGCAATCTGGTAAATAGGAAGGATACAATAACTTTTCAATCTGAAATTAAGAAACAGTGTTAGTTAGAATAAGAAAAACTCTAGAAGCTCCCAATGAGAAAACCTAGATCATCAGCCAGAGAGCAGACAGCAGACTTCTCAGCAGTTATAGAAGAAAGACTGGATCGTCTTCACACAGTGGGGCATTTTCTATCACTCTAGAACAGACTATTGAACAAAAGTCTCCAGAAATAAAATGATAATTAAAGCATTCTTAAATTAGGCATGCAGGTACATGCTTATACTCAAGAAATATGGGTGTGGGCACAGCAACTAAATAAAATAATAGATGAAATTCAAAGTGTGGTGGAACAACAGCTAGACTCACGAAATGATCACAATGTCTTCAGACAGGTTCTAGTCCTGGGGAGTGAGTGCTAGGAACACTTCAGGTGAAGTGGCCCTTGTATAAAATATTTGAGTTCAGAAATGTCTCTGAAGACTAGTGCTTTCAAATGTTTTACTGTTCGAATATAACGAGATGTCTTGGGGAATGAGAACCAAATCTAAACATGAAACTCATATATGTTTCATATTCATCTGCATACACATCCTGAAAGTAATTGCAAGCAGTATTTTTGGTGTGTCTGCATTTGGACTGTGACGGTCACATGAGATTTGGTGTGAAATTTCTCCCTTGTGGCACCGAGACAGTGTTCCAAATTTTTCAGATACTGAAGCACTTTAGGTTATAGACTTAGGAAGGCTCAATCCACATTGCTGGAAATGAAAACTCACATCTCTATACAGAGGGTAAACCTGTGCAGATGGGAGGGGAGGCAAGGTGATGATAAGTTAATGCAGAGGGGAAGTACGCTGATCAGTTTTTGTCAACTTGACGCAAACCTAGACATATCTAGGAAGAGGGAATTTCAATTGAGGAATTGCCTCCATCAGATTGGCCTGGGGTGCATTTTCTTGATTAATAATTTATGTGATGGGCTCAACCCTCTGTGGGCAGTGAAGTCCCCAGGAAGTGGTCCTGAGTGGTATAAAAAAGCAAACTAAGACCTGGGGAGCAAGCCAGCAAGGAGCATCCCTCCTACCTCCAGGCTTCTTTCCTGACTTCTCTTCATGGTGGACTATATGCTGGAGTAAACCCTTTCTTCCTCAATTTACTTCCAGTTATATTTATCAGAGCAATATAAAGGAAACTAATACAGAAGGGAAGGCTCGGTAATGTAGTAGCAGGAGATGCACCCTGGGCAGAAACTACATGCTCCACTTAGTACTCTGTGAACTCAGGTAAAGAGTTCACCTCCACTATTTTCACAGTGATCCAATGGATATAATAACAGTAGGGAGTGGGGAGATGGCTCATTTGGTGCAGTGCCTACCATGCAAGCATGAAATCCTGAGTTCGGATCCCCAGCTTCCATGTAAAAGTTGGGCATTGCAACACATGTCTGTAACACTAGCATTTGGTAGTAAAGACAGGCGGGTCCTTGGACCTCGCTGACCAGCCAGACAGCCCAGTCAACCAGCCCTAGGTCTCAAGAGACCTGGTCTCAAAGTATAGGATGGGAGAGATGGAGGAAGGCACCCAACACCGTCATCTGACCTCTGCACTCATGCGTATGCACGTGGATATGGATATGTACATATATATGAATAACTACATGAATATGTGCAACATGAATATGCACATATATCACACATGCAACCAAGAGATTAAGATGATTTACTAGCTCCATGAAGATCCCTTGAGAAAACACAGGTAAAATACTTAGAACACAGGCTCTGTACTCTAATGGACACAGAGAAACTGTGTAGACTTTTGCGTGCAGATTGTGCACAGATTTTATCCAGAGAAGCCCTTAAATTTGAAGAATCATGGGAACCATGGCAGGGGGTCATAAAATATTACAAAGGCCAGAAAATGGAGAGCCATGCACTGAGCATAATAGACAAAGCCACACAGATGATGTGTGACTGGCCTAGGACTGGACAGGGACAGGCTTACTGGGGACGATTCCTACTTCCTTAGTATCCCATTTCCTCTTCACCCCGTGTCTCTCCAAGATGTCTAGCTGGAAGTCGATGGCCACCAGGAGAAAACACCTGTATCTGAAAACAGCTGTGTGTGCATTCGCCTCGTTAAAAATCTGTTCTCAGGGTTTGAATGTTAATGCTGTGTTTCCAGCAATGACATGAGAAATCAGGAAAGAAAAATACAGCCGATGCACTCAGGGGCCCCCAGGCTATAGACCTTCTAGTTCTCAGCAAGATCAAGGAAACTCAGCCTGTTCAGAGCAGCTGTGTGCATACACATGCATCCATGCATGTAGGAACAGGCCCAATGCATACAGACATGCATACACATACACAGTGCTCTCTGCACATACACATGACATACTCATTACAGGCACAGTTCACATACACATACATACACACAACTGTGTGCATCTGCATGTACAATAACACCTCCTAGCAATATAATTACTTGAGGATTAAATTCAATAACAGCTAAGTGCCCTGTCTCTTGCTTTGTTTATATTCTATATTTATATTCCTTGCATTAGTCCCAAAATTTGAGTCATGAAAGCAATCCCTATCAATACTAAACTTATTTGGGGATTAATTAAATATATCCTTAAGGGCTTGCATTATTCAAGTAGTATTCTGTGCTTGAATCCACCCCAAGTAATGAATTTATTTTTGTACCCTGAGAATAGAAGAGTGATTGTAATTTAATAGCTCTAAAATTTCTCTCTAAATGGACAGTAAAATGTTCTATTACATTACTTTGTTGTGTTCATGGTCAAATTATAGCTATATAATAGAAAACATATTTCTGTGTAGACCATTGATTGGATACTATTAAACTTGAACAGGAAATCTGCAGCACAGAAGAATCCAGCACTTATAAAACATACCACAATGTTTTGAGTTGCTGCTCCTCTTTATGTCAATATACAATTCTCTGTCTTTTCTATAATTTTCTCACCCCAGGTATGAATCTAAAATATCTGAATATTTCACCCATTTCCTTTGGTAGCACAGTAGAAAGCAAAGCTGCATAAGGACTTGGAAGTAATTCCCCCTGAACTTTGGGGGATACTTGTTCAGATTGTGGATGTGTACATTTGTATTTCTGTGTGGACTGAGGAGCATGTGGGTAGCATATGTACTCAAATATTGGACATTTCAAGTAGATGAACATTGGGATGTAGGTGCTCATTGGTTTATGTCTTAGTCTCTGTGTGTTAGCACGCATGAACGCATATGTTGGTACAACTGTTGATGTACTGGTCAATCACATATGTGTCAATGTGCTCACTTGTGGGTGAGTGAATGTGGGTGTAATGAAAAATAGGCCCTTAGTGAGTCAGCTAGCTCAAGAAAGTACACAATCTTGGCAACTGTATTTCAATTTCTAATAGCAACTATATATAATTCATGCACATGAATAACAAACATCCTTTGTCAAAAGTCTTGCAAAGAGGTTTATATTTAATTGATGAACTTTATATGTTACATTAACTAAGAAGTTGCTCAACAAAAGCATAATGGAATTCAAAAGTTTAATGTATGTCATCCTATTTTGAGGCTTTTTGAAATAAAAAAAAATCCTTCAAGAAACCCTTATCTAACAGACAAGAACAGAGAGTTCCTATGTTCCCACCTTGAGCCATGTTACATGAAACATCAGCCTGAAACAAAACTGAAATTGTAGAAAGGTCATAGCCAAGTGCAGAGGAGGCAACCCTGAGTTTTAACTGGTTTCAGCCACAGGACTGCCAAATGTCTTGGGACCAGGCTCTGCAAGCAGGAACCAAAGACAAGAAGCAGCAGAAGAAGTGAGTTAACCTGAGGAAGCCATACCCGGGGTTCTAAGAAAATGAACTAAGATGCCCAAAGATGCAAACTCCAGCTAGGGAAGCAATCATGGGATACTATTTCATCAATGTTGATGAGGATGGTGGGTGGCCTGATTTCGCTGACGGAAAGTGTAGAGAAGACAGGATTCTGTGCGCCTCCATTACTGGACAGAGACTAGAGAAACATCTGTGTGGTGATGACAGAGTTGCTGGTTAATGGTTTGGGGCAAGAACTTGCTAATTTGGTAGTAGAAAGCAGCCGATGACCTCAGAACAGCCAAAGGAAGCATACTGACCCAGGCTGAGGGTCTGTTTTCTGGAAGGGACAGATTTGGTGAGGCCACACACCACAGTGATGGTTACAGCATTGCCCACAGGAAGGGAAAGCAGGCTCTGGGGTCTAGAGGCAGATAGCCTGGTGAGCTCCTCAGCTCTTACTTCTTACTGGATATGGTGAAGCTGTCTCACCTTGTGACTCTATTTCTGTATATAAGATGATGACCATGGTCAAATATACCCTCTTCGGTTATACTGAAGGCAGGTGCAGAAAACATTTCCTCAGAACATGACCAGGGAGCTTGCATGGTGCCATGAGGAGTGGTGGACAAAATAGCCAAATGAAACTGAGAACACCCTGGGAGCTATTTGGACCAACGGATCATTCATACTCTGGATAAGAATGGGTCTTGTTAGCAGCAATGGCATTAAGGGGGCCCTGTACCAGGGGTCAGGAAGCCAGAGTTTAAGTTCTGAGCCCATCAAGCAGGCAGTGAGCAAGGTATCCCTCTCCCTGGGTCTCAGCTTCCTCTTGTTTGCTCTGTTTCTCAAGATGATTGCATGAATAGAATGAAAATACATATTCCTACTTGGGATAGCTAATCTTTATTGTCAACTTGGATGCATCTGGAGTTAACTGAAACAAATTGCTGAGCACTCCTGTGAGAGATTTTCTTATTCATACTATTTGAAGCAGGGAAGACCCACACTAAATGCGTGTGGCACCTTCTGGTGGCAGCCCAGATAAAAGGACATGGAAAAAAGAAACTTTGCTTTTTACCTCCTTGCCCTTGCTCACAACTCCATCTATCCTGCATTCCTCCACCAATACTAATATCACCTTCTTCAGTATTCCATTATAGACTGAAAACCACCAGCTCCCCAGGAATCTTCCAGGTCTTCAGTGCCAGATTGGGACTACAGAGGCACCTGACCTTGTGGACTGAGCAACTACTGGGTTCTTGGCATCTCCATTAGAAACCACCACTGTTAGACCATCTAAGACATATCAAAGCCACTCTAATAAATCCCTGTTTAATGTATATATTCATATTCATTTTATCTGTTCTGTTCCTTTAGAGAACCCTAATACATCTAGCTACCAGGTACATTTGCTGTGACCAGCCCGGGGTTTCCCTGAAGGGTCCAACAGTTGGAAGAACATCAGAGGCCAAAAAACAAGACACCCAGACAGATGTCCCCTCTCCATGGGACAGTGCCACCTAAAGTATAAGGGGTAGTTGCCAATGTGAGGTTTGCATGCAGATAACAATTCCTGGGGTACCTGCACAAAGTGATAAACAGAGACCTGAGAAAGTGCTTGAAGTTCAGACTGTGTCCACCCCAATGCAAGGAGGCCAAGGGCCTACCCATTGACTGGGGCTTATCTGGAAAACAAGACATGAAAAACTAGCTAAGGGATGGCCTTCCTCAGGGTTTCACAGAATATGAAGCCTTGAGAACCTGGAAATTCCTATAACCTCTAGTGAGTTTCCGTACATGCCTTTAATATCCAGCCTAATATTTTCTTTCTAAGTTTGTCCTGGTGCTATTTAAGTCACTCCTTCCAATTTGTCCCCGCCCTTCACACATGTGACCAGCTAGGTCACAATAAATGGAAAGCTTACCCTCCCTTCAAGACTCAATTTTGTCATATATGAATGCACAGAAGCTCAGAATTGTCCCAAACCCATGTGGAAAATATCCTTGCCCTCAATATTTTCTCATTCAAAGAAAATTCATCAATATAGCCACAAGAAAGGGACTTCTTGGGTTGTTGAAATTTACCAAATTTGATAAATAGATTGATTCCCAGAGATTTCGAGAAACAAAACAGTCAACATCATATGGAAACATCCTTGTCACTGATATTTTATCTTATTCAACCTTGCTCAAAAAGGGTATCACTTAGCACATTGAGAGACTTGCCCATTCTTGAGGAAACAGAGTGCCCTGTTGTGGCCCTATTAGAAAGCCTAGTCCAGACCTACTGCAAACACACTCAATGACAGAGTAGAGCTGTCTTAAACTCCTAGCTGTCTGATAACCAACAGCATGGTGGGCAACTTGAACAGAAAAACTGAGCCTTCATTGGTTTTGTCCATTTCTTTTCCGACATGGAAAGAGCAGAAAGGCAGAAATAAAATAAAACCACTTCAGCCTCAAACGAGAGCTGTTCTGATTCCCACTCCCAAGACCTCCCCATTATTAATGAAGAAAAGACGTGGTTTTATTTTTTTCCCATAATGATGTCCGCAGTTACAGTGCAAACCGACAGCAGCTGAGTGCTTAGTGGAATATTCCAGAAACATTTATCATAACTGGATACAGAGACCAGATGCCTGCTTAGCGCCAGGGTTTAAATGTCAAACACCTGGAGAGGTAATTACTCAGTCTCAGAATTCATCTGTGAGTTCACTGCTCTGGCTCAAAGAAACTTGACTGCTGGTTAACTGTTCGGGCTAGGAGAGGTGGAGACGCAGAAAGAGGGGAGGCAAGGAGAGTTAGCACAGTGGCCCCAAGCTCACATGATGAAAAACCATGTGCCTTGCATAGAAAGGACCCAAACTTCCCCTGGTTCACAGAATCAGAGGTATAAGCCCTGCAAGTGTTCTTGCTGACAATTAACTATGTTTAGCTTTTTTTTCTGTAAAGATTGTTTTATTGGGACAGGAAATTTTTTAAGTATATTTAAGTTTCTGTTCAAGACATGTTGTAGCTTGAGTATATACTTCCTCTGTGCCCTCCATCCTTTCTTATTTTGTTTCACTTCATTTTGTTTTCTTTTGTTTTTTTAGGCAGGGTGTTATTCTCTTACATTCTAGACTGGCCTCAACACTGCTGTGTAGCCAAGATGACCATGAACTGATACTCCTGCCTCCATCTCCCAAACGCTGGATTATGGAAGTATGCCGTACGCAGTGCTGTGGATCAAATCTGGGGTTTTGAACATCTTAGGCAATATCCTACTAACTGAGCAACAGCCCAACCCCACTTGGTTTTGGTTTTGTGATACGGAGAATGGAACCCAGGACCACAGATGCTAGGCGGGCAAGCACCTGAGTTACATTCTACCCCTAGAAGGCACCTTTGACTTACATGCATGCAATAAAACCAAGAGAAGATTAAGAAAAAAGCCATCAGTGGACACATGCACATGCTACACACATGCATATACACACTCACACGTGTGCACATACCCTCAAAGACAGAAGAGCCTTTGGGATTACAGGTATACATAACCCCACCTAGTTTATGTGGTGCTGGGACCAAACTCAAGGCTTCAAGCACTAAGCAAGTACTCTACCACCTGAGTTACATTCCAAGCAGGGGCTTTAATATTGTGAAAGCAGCGTCTCAGAATTGCATTTAAATCAGCTGCTGTCTCTAATGTCTTTGACTGAATTGCTTAGACACAAAGGACTATTAGTATCAATAACCATCTAGAGCAGGTCATTGACCCATTATTTGGACCTGTTGACATCCTGGTTTCTTTAGCCTCTAAACCCAACTTCCATGTCCTATTCAACTACTATGTGGTTTGTTCAGAGTGTAAATATATTTGAAAGTATAAAGTAATACCCACATTAAAGACAGTCCAGCCAATTCCATGACCTTTAGCGGGTCCCACATCAGAAAAAGTTTCAGAGTGCTGAAAGGAAGAACTTGAGCCAGGCAGGCACATGGAGATAATTTATTAACTCCATTTGCTCTGGGTTCTGCAGACACCCTCATCTAAAAAGCATTTGGCAGCCTGAGATCCCTACCTTCAGACACCATGTACACACACTTCACTCTGACGCAGTGCACCTAGTTACCTAGAACCCCCATCAGCATTGAGCAGCATGCATCCCCCAAAACAGTAGGCTTCTCTTACCCGTAACAACCATCAAATTTAGACAGGACCTATTCAGTACCCTACTTAAGTCTAGGTAAAAAGGCTGATCCAGCCTGAACTGGTTTCAGATGCACGTCCAATAAGGCAAACTCTGCCCTGTAAGAGAAAACTTTGAGGGAAAATACCCTATTTACCATCTTATATCTGGGTTGTGATTGGACATGCATATGATTAAAATAAGATGCATTATGGGGAAAAGATGTAAAAGTAGAGAAAATATTATATAGTAATCTGTCAATCAAAATATCCAAGCTGTCTTTCCTTAACAGCTAAACTCTGCCTCCTCATGAAAGGAAGCTCCAAATGATTGCTGGGGCCCTCACTCATGACTTCCTGTCAATCTTCCCCATGTATTCCCTTATAATAGGTACTATCACTTTGCTTTGAATAAAGTTTCTTTGTTACTTTACAATCTGTGTTCACCTTACTTCTTTATTAAATAAGATGCTATAACATTGAAACTAACAGTCTTCAGCTACCAGTAACTCTTGCATACCTTTGGCCAGAGTCCATAACGTTCTAGTGCTCAGAAAACAGGAGTTTCTATTCCCATAAGACATGTGGAAGAGATTCCTACCCTACTAGTGCAAAAAATCCTAGCAGGAAAACAGCCCTTCAGTTGCACCACTAACCCACAGCAGCCGGAAACTGTCTTCCTACCAAAGGATGCTGACACGACCTTGAGCCTTAGCAGGCAAAGGCCACTGGTGGGAGTGGTTATTTCAAGAATGGGAATGTTTACACAGAATGGCATGTGAGAGACCAAACCAGAAGCCTCCTTAGCTCAACATTCTACCCGACACCAAAAATTGCTGGATTCTACTAGGCAAAATGGATTGTAGGCAAAAACGTTCATGCTTTCTATCTTACATGCGTGCACGTAAACACACACACACACACACACACACACACACACACACACACCAAGCGTGCTATTTTCTTTTCCAGAACATCCAGTAGAAACCTGTCTTGAAACCCAACTTGCTCCCAAGAGGAAAGAAAAAGCATTTTCCTGATTCAGCAGTCTGACTGAACCGCTCATAACATGAGACTAGTCAAAGGAACTTTAGCTAGTAAAATCCTCACATGTGTTATGACATCAGTGGGTGCTACACACCTGGTTATTAGAAACTGAGGAAGCTGGGTGTGAGGCACTTGCCTGTAACCTCATCACTCAGGAGGCCGAGGCAGGAAGACACAAGTTCTAAGCCAGCAACATGGTGGGGTGGGCAGCTGAAGTCCCATCGCCACAACCAAGCTGAACTCAATGTTTATGCCTGGCCAACAATTTTAACAGCAGGGGAGTTGCTGTGTTTGAGGGCTGCCTTCACAGTGTGCCACAGTGTTCACAGCTTCTGAAGATAGCCGACGAGTTGCCTGGATATCCATGGTCAATGCAATTATTTTCCATGCTGTAAGATAAAGATGTTGAAAAACAAGTGTTAGTAAAGGGGGTTTGAATGTTCCAGATACAAATGTTCTTCCCATTGATCTCCATCACATGCTTGATCATTACACATCACATACGTGTATACAAATGTCATGACATGACATGCCCTGTATGTGTGTGCAACTGCTGGGCAGCACAGAAATAAAAGTGCATATACTAATATGTTTCAAAATTGGAAAGAAGCCTACTGTGTGCATAGAACGTACATGCTGTTGAACAGTTTAAAAAACTGCAAACTTGAACCTCCATCTGTCTTCAAAGCGGTGGGTTTGCAAGCTATTAAAGGTAACATGCCTCCAAGTCCAGACTCGCTTCTTAAAGCTGCTGCAGACACGACCTCAATGTATTTGAATGCAAAACAGGAAAGTCTCCCTTCTAGATTCTAGTTTTAGATATTTTTTTTCCCAGAGATCCTTTTCCCAGGGAATGTTAAAACAAAGGGGGCTCTCAGAGTTTAAAAATGTCAGCATTTGATTGAGGAGAACGGCTTTCTCTATTTAACCAGTAGGTTGATTTGAATGGTCCATTCACCAATACAGTAAAACACATGTTAAAGATTACAAATTGCTTAACGAGTTTTGACAAACAAGTTCCCCTGGTGGCCCTGAAGTTTCTAAGAAGCAGACGAAGAGGTAGAGTCAGACCCCATCCCACTCCACCCGCCTATCTATACAAAGCCAGAGAGGTCAGACTCAGGATGGTGAGCTGGGGACACTGTCAGAAGATAAAGAGACACAATTGCCTCTGTTAGCACAACAATTAATTTTGTTTGCAGAGTACCAGCCAATCCATTTGTTACCAGGAACGTGCTAATTATTCTTGCTAATTACATGCAAAACATTCATTATCACCTATAAGTGGAGCTGAACCCCTCAGGTTTCAGTGACAAATTAATTACTGTGTTTTCCTTCTCCGTGTATTTCCAGGCAGTTCCTGGTATTATCTGAAAAAATAAATGGTTTTTGCAGCTTGCTTGTCTCTCAGAGTTGCTCATTAAAATGGAACTCAGGCACACAGAACTCAGAGTTTCCCTTCCCCTTTCCATTAGAACTCCTGTTCCTTAAGTCCCCAGCCCCTCCTTGGATTTATAGATTCAATCCCTCATAAAGCTTGCACAGCTGGATTTCACCAAGCATGGGGTAAGCAAGAGTTTGCACCAGAAGCCTCAGCGAGGAGGGCAGGCTATGCCTGAGCCTGGGAAGGAAAACCCACACCCAGGGTGGGCTCCACTCACTCAGCGCTCCAAAGGTTGTAGTACAAACTGTAATTTGCTTTAAACTGGAGCCCCTACTTGCAGTTTGGTCAAGCAAAAAACAAATACTGCATTCCCAGCTTGCCCCTAAGGACTTCTGCCAGAAGAATAGACCCAGTCTGTTTTGTTCCCCATGTGTTAACCAACCGACTACTTTACTCATTGGAAAGGTAGCCCTATGGCTATTCAGACTGTTCTGATGTGAGGCATGGGAGACCCTTATTCAGTCCCCTGCTCACCCTGTGGAAACTTATTCTTACTTATGAATGCCCAGCCTTAGATTGACTTGTTTCTAGCCAGCTTTTCTAACTTAAATTATCCTGTTTTTCTTCAAACATGTTTTGCCTCTGGGTTTTTAAATCTTTCTTTATTCTATATATCTTTCTTCCCTTCTTACCCCATGGATGGTTGTGTGGCTGGGTGGCTGTCCCGTGGCATCCTCCTCTCCTCCTTTTCTTGCTCCTCCTCTTTCTTTTTCTCCTGTTTATTCTCTCTGCCCGGCAGCTCTGCCTAGCCCTCTCCTGGCTAGCTATTGGCAGTTCACTTCTTTATTAGACTAATCAGCTGTTTTAGACAGGAAAAGAAACACAGCTTTACCAAGTTAAACAAACGCAACATGAAAGAATGCAACACATCTTTGCATCATTAAACAAATTTTCCCCAGCATAAACAAATGTAACCCATCTTCAAGTACTATTCCACAACACCTTACAGCCTACACTGTCTTCCAATAGGAAGCTCTTCATATGAACACTTGGTACCTGGAGCAGCAATGGAAGAAGGTACCTGTGGCACCATCAGGTACCCTCCGCACCCCAGGAACCCATACTGGAAAATTCTAGCTCGGTGCATGAAAAATTGGTGTCTCCTTAATCCTTGGGATCCAGACTGGAACAGAGCCCATTCCTGCACACAACACGTTGCTCCATGTTAATCGTGTCCATCAACCTACCTGTCTAGTATGGTATGACACTTTTTGCAAAGACCCAGGCTCAGCTGGTCCCACATGTCTATGCCCCTCTTTTTCGAGCACTTCCTCCTTCCTGGTTCCTTCATGTTTCTTTTGCCTCATTTCTGGGGGTGCGTGCCTTTTGTCCGTCAGCATTTGCTCTGTCTCTATAACAAACAGTTCTGTCATGCAGACGCAAATAGTAGTCCTTGGTCATAAATAAAATAGGAAGGAAGTTTGCAGTGTCACTTAACCCAGCTTTCCCAGCATTTTCAATTTAAAAGAGTGTTTAGAAACAGAAATACGGGAAGCTAAATAATTCTCCACTTCGGGTGCACATAAATTTCACACTGTCTGAATAACCCATTGTAATTTTTTTTTCTCCCAGAATTTGAGTTCAGGTGTTCAAGGCTTCTGGCTTTCCAGAGAAAGGAGTCTCGATTTTTCTTGTTTTTAGTAAATCTCATCATACTCCTTCCTTTGGTCTCCCTGTGTTTGCAATCTTCTTAACTGAAACGTGTACGTTTTGTAACTGAGGAAAGCCTCATGAGGAAAGCCGGACGCTGTGGGAGCAGTGTGGCTGCAGCAGGCAGGTCCTGGACAGAGCTCTGCAGGATTTCCGCTGGGATGAAGAGACCGGTTCCGTGCAGCGTGCAGCGAGGCACGGTGGGCGGGGGGTTGCCGAGGCACGGGGGCGTGGGTGTACGGAGGCACGGGGGCGTGGGTGTACCAAGGTACGGGGGGGCGTGGGTGTACCGAGGCACACAGATCTATCTGCGTCACCCTGCCTTCATCCCCCTACTTGCCCCTTTCTTGTGCCTGGCACCCTCTCTACTCCACATCCACCTCATCCTGTTTCGCACAGCCCTGCCTTTTACTCATTGGGCTCTGTTTGCTGGGCAGTAGCCTAACTTCTATTCTCTGTTTGATCCCAAGGTTTTGCTAATATTATCAAATACTATTACAAAATGGAGTTTTCATTTCAGCCAGTTTCCGACCACTTATTATCAAGTGGTAAATGATTTTTAACCAAAAACGACGAATTTCTAAGAGTGGCCATGGACAACAACATGGCAGTGAAATGACAGAATTATTTCTGAGATGCATAGCCACATTCATCTTTAGCTGTGTAAAGTACATGACCGCATGGCCAAGTAAAGGAGTAAGCCCCACCCCCAGGTCCTGTCTCTTCTTGGGAACTTCAGGTGACAGGATCTCCCAGACTACCTTGAGGAAACTCTGAGGTCACATATTCACATATCCAACTGAGCCTCCATCTCACAGAATTCTTTTAAAGGAATAGGCACCTCCTGTGCTTTCGTAAGGTGATCACCCAGCATGGAGTCAGGAAAGCCAATCTGGAGAACATTCTGGATCTTGAAACAAAGCTACTTCAAAAGAAAAGCAAGCTTTGGCATCCAGGAGGCCTAGAGGTTCAACCAAGTTCTGCCACTTACCAATCCCAGGTGGGATGGTTTGAATAAGAAATGTCCCTCATAATCTCAGGCACTTGGAAACTTGGTCCCCAATTAATGGTTCCATTTTGGGGGGCTAAGGGGCGTGGCCTGGCTGAAGAATGGATGTCACTAGAAGCAGGCTTTGAGAGTTTAGAGACTTGTACCATTTTCAGCTAACTCTTTCTGCTTATCATTCAAGATATGAACTCTCAGCTTGCCACCTCAGGCACCACAATGGCGGCTTCTTTGCCAGGATGGACGCTTCTCCCTCTGGAACCATAAGTCAAAATGAACCCTTCCTTCTGTGCTTTGGTCTCAGAGTTTTATCACAGCAATAGAAAAGTCACTAATTTGCCTTGCTTTCTACATAACGTTTAAATATGAGTATATCACAGGCAAGGGTGAGGATTATAGAGGGGAAAAAACCTGTCATTTCATCACTCTCTGTTCTAATCAATCCAGGTGCCACCAAGTGACATTCTCACTGTCCCAGGGTCATCAGACAGTGCATGTCTTTTCACTAACCTCCACAGAGTTAAAGAAGTAAGAAACCTAACCTGTGTATTTTAAAAACTGGACATCTCTTTTCACATCTCCTTGTCCAAGAAACTAAAAAGAAAAATATAAGGAGTCTTTGGTACAAATCGCAGCCCCTAGTGCAAGACTGGAGCTCATAAACTCAGTATGGAAAAAATGCCAGTGTTCCAGCAGAAGGGACAGGTCACAAGCCACTTTGGAGGACAGCAGGGGAGGAAGTCCATCCTTGCACACCCCCAACACCAAAGATAGAGATACTCTGGTGGATCTACCCACAGGAGGCAAATGTGTGTCTCTCTACATCACTGACACCCCAGGACATTCCAGTCTAAAGTCCTCACATGCCATTGGAAGCAGACAGAGTAAGCGAGAGGCAGGCTGATCCTACTCTGCCACAGGACTGTGTGTCACTTGTGACGCTGAGCTCTCGAAAACCTATTTCTCTGGAGATAACTTACCACTGAAGTTCTACCCCTCCCTCCTTCTTATCCAGGGCTTTTGTTTCTGTGTTTCCAGTTGCCTATGATCAACCGCAGTCTGAAAATATCAAATAAAACTTCCAGAAATGAGTTACCCACAAGTTTTTAATTGCATACCTTTCACAAGTAGTCTGATGACATCTCAGACTGTCTGCTCCATCCTACCTGGATATGAATCGCCCATTTGTCCAGAGTGTCCTCAGTGTATGTATTACCTGTCCAGTAGTGGCTCAGCCATGTCAGTGACCGGGCATTGTGGGCTTTTATTCAAATGACAAGTTATTTAATAATGGTCCTGTGCTATAAGAATAATGGGGATAGCAATTTTATTTCAATACACAGTTATGATTTATCTGTTATTTTTATCATATTTATCTCTTCCTAGACTTAATTTATAAATTAAGTTTTATTATAGAAACATGTTGATAAGAAAGTGGATACTATAAATGGGATCTGTTACTAGCTTTGGTATAGGTGTCCACAAAGGCCTGGAGTACACCCCCTACTGATAAGAATAAGTTGATTACATGTTGACTCCACTCCATTATGAGGGAGTGCTCACTGAACTACTGCCATAAGCTGGCAGTCAGGAATGAAGTCGCTGACGGGCACCTTTGTCCCTCTCCAGATACCTCCACTTTAACACTGTGCCTCACACTCTCTCTTCACAGCCTCTGCATAGGCTAACCATCATATTGGTCCCATATTTTTTATTATATTATATTTCATTTTTTCGTGGGTGCATGCACATATATGTGTGTCGACACATGTGCCAGAGCCGTTGTGTGGAGGTCAGAAGACCACTTGCAGGGGTCATTTCTCTACTTCTACCATGTAGATACTAGGGCCCCAACTTCAGTCATCAGGTTTGACAGCATCTTTACCCTCCACACCATCTCTCTGGTCCCCAAAGATATATTTTCTATGACATAGTTAATAATTCATTCGCACAGGTAGAGTTCATACAAGGCTTAACCTAAGTGTTAGTCCTTCTGAGAAGCGTTGTGAGCACTAGAGTCCTCCGGCTCCCTTCACCAGCCTGGATCTCACAGCAGGAAGATTATAATTCAATCAGGATTCATTAGGTCATACTACCCAAAGGAGACAATGATTAGTGCTGTCGTGGGCACTGTTTTCTTTTAGGATTTGTAACACAGCAGATTTGAATCTGTCAGATTTACTGCCATATCAATGAGTCAAGTCACCCTCTCCCACCCTCTGGACAGTGGTCAACAAGTAAGAGGCAACAGTCCTAGGAGAATTAAGTTGATTGGCATGCGGCATTAGGAAGTTCCTCTAGAGTTAAACCCCCTTTCTCCTGCCCTGGTGGTAACCAGCAAGTTAAGAGATCCAGAGAGAAAAGCTGTAGTGATTAGTGACTCTTCTGTATGCTGTAACAAAACACCCAAGAGAAGCAACCTGAGGGAAGGAGGGTTGATTCTGCTCACAGCTTCCAAGGTATCTGTCAGTCTTACATGTGGACAGAGGCTGAGCAAACTAGTGACTGCTCTGACCTCCATACACACATTTGTCCCTTGAATACCTGTACACATACGAACACACACACAAACATGCACACATATACACACCACAGATCTCACACACATCACACATTATATCACATACATAATAAATAAATAAAATATAATTTAAAAATAAAATGTGATTAAACAGATTCCCTCCAGAAAGAAATACTGAAATGTCTTTATATGAATAAAATAATGCTATTTAGTGAAACAGGCATAAATATATTAAGCCTCTGAATCTGGAAGGTTGAATCAGCTTTCCCAGTTTCTCTGTAATGAAAGGAAACGTCCCAGACTGCAACTGTCTGATGCCAAAGTCACCAGCCAGCTGCCTGATGTAGAAATAATTTATTTGTTCAAGACAAAGTGTGGATTTTTAAGAAGTAATATTTTAAAATTTGAGGACATTTACGCAATATCTACATTTCCAACTTCTTTTATATTACCAGAAGCTTGTAAGGAGAGGACGAGTGAGGAGCAGGAGGGGAGAGTTGGGGGGTGAGAGATGGTTATAACTGACTGGGCTGGGTGTTAACCACTCGGGCCTACTCTCCTCCAGGCTTTCCTGCTCCCATCACTTCCTGCAGTTTGCTCTCTGATTTCTGCATTACTTATTTGGCCCATGTTGGCAGGAGAATTTCTGACCCTGAGCTGCAAATAAGAAGCAAATATATTCACTACTTACTAATTTTCTTGTGTTTATTAAAGGTCATCGTAATCCTGGCCAAAAAAANAACCTGACAGGCAAAGGAGGACAAAAAGAAGGAGGAGGGGGAAGGGTTCCATAGTCACCAAAAAGACGTGCCTACATCACCCAAGGCCCTCTCCTCTAGGCCCCACCCTTTAAGTAGTGGTACCATGAGCTAAGTAACCAGTCTTGAACACATTTGGAGGACACTTACAGTGTCATCAATAGTGCCACACAGCAAGATAGACTACCAGAGATCCCTCAGGAACACACTTAGGCAAATAACTCACCATTGCAAAGATTAAGGGGCTAAAAAAACGCTTCAGGGGTAAAGGGCTTGCCTTGCAAATATGGTGACTTGAATTCATATCCCTAACACTCACATACATATTTCTGGTATCCCAGCACCGCAGGCAGAAATATACAGATCCCAGAGTGCACTAGAAAAGTCTCTATAGCCTGTGGAATGAGTTCCATAATCAGTGGGAGAATGTCTCAAGCAACAAGGTAGAGAGCAACTCAGAAAGATACCAAGTGTCAACCTCTGGCCTTCACACATAAGTAAAGGGTACAGACCCTCCCCCACACACATACACAAAGACCAGCAAGTGTGCAGACTCATGTACATTTACACACAAAGACCAAGTGTGCAGACTCTCATTAACAACCACAGGCTGCCACAAATCAATGTTGACTATGATACCATAAACACCACATTTAACTAACACCTGAAATAATTTCACTACAGGTCCAAAAGACCATTCCATAGTGAAGCTCAAAGGAAACTTGGAAAAGAACCTACATTAAAGATCCTCCCCCATAGAAGAGGAAACTGAGGCCCAAGTTCAGTTAGCTCCCTAGGCTAAGCCCAACTAATCTAGTCCACGCTGCATCGAGATCAATAAACAACACACTTTCCCCTGCCTGCTATAGAACCAGGCTTCATGTTTCTGAAAGAGTGGATAGCATGTCACTCAAGGAAATGAGAAATTTGGGGATACTTTTTGTTATTATTCTTTAGAGAAAAAAGTGTAAACAAGTCAGAAAGGAAATGGAACAAACTAACTGGTTCTTACTAATTGATAGGAAGAAGTCTTCTAAAAGACACACAATGCATTTTGGCTCTCATACTTCACTCTGCTATTCTTTGCCTCAGAGTAGAAACTGTTTCAAATATTCAACAAATGAGGCTAATTATTCAAATACAGCCGAATCTTAACTATAATACCTAAGAGAATTCCTTTCCTGGATATTTCTTTGTTTCCAATGTGAATCCCAAAAGGATAAGACAGCAGACAGGTTTGGAGGAAGAAAGAAAAAAGCCCAGCTTTATTTTCAGGCCTGTACTTGACTCGGGAAATAAGTTAATTATTAAACCTGTTTCATTTTTTAAAAGCCAATGTAATCATTCCTTCTTTATGCCAAATATGTGCTTTACCGAGCAGTGAAGATGTCATTCCATTTGAAGAACTGTTTGCTTAAGCTCAGAATTACCCCAGGGCAATGTATTATTGATAAATCTATTTTCTTTTATAATCACTGCTCCACGTTTGCATCCACAAAACCTAAAACCTTCACTCAGTCTCCTAGGCAAGGGTGCTCCAGTCTGCCTTGCCCAGAGAAAGCAAGCTTGTTTTTCTGGGCCCACTTCAGCATTCCCAGATCCAAGGTAATGGGACTGGACTTTCTCACAGCAGTGGCACAATTGAGGTTACTTGTAGCTTTAAGGCTTGCAACATTTTAAAATTCGTATGCTTATCTGCATACATTTGCATGTACTTAAAGCATCTCCATTCAGAAGTAGAAAGGTCCACTCAGTGGAGATGAATTTGGAGTGTGGGACAGCACAAAGGCTTATTTAAATGTTATTGGTCTCCAGTCTCTGGTGACAGAAGGGTCAGCTAAGGACCTTTATCTAGAATTCGCCTCAGTAAATCAGTGCTGTGCTTTTCTTCCTTTTATTGTTGAGGGGGGTTGGTTTTTTGGCTTGTTCCTGCTTTCTTGTCCTGTGTGTATTGGGCTTTATTTGCACAGTGGGGTAAAGACCTTGGCCAGCTAGTGTGAAAGCAAGAAATGTGTGGTGTACCATTGCAGGTCCTTCAGGAATCTCTTGAGTGTTTGAATAAACACATACCACTCCAATTTAAAAAAGAGGAGGAGGAAGAACGGGAGGAGGAGGAGGAGGAGAGGGAAAAGGAGGAGGATAAAAAGAGCCGTTTAGCAAAAAGACAAACTTAGTCTACCGAGCAGATCCAACAGGCAGGCACATCCAAGCACATTCCTGAAGGCTGAGAAGGCCCTAACACTTCCCTTCAGCCTAATGGGTCCCGAGCCTTGGCCTTTGTCTGCTGATTAACTGCTCTGTTCATTGACCAAGCCACTAATTGCATGTTCCTTATAGTTACCCTACAGTACTGTAAGAATTAATGAGACACAATTACAGCTCCCAGAAACCTCAGACCCAGCCAACTGCTAGCACTCCAAGTGAATTAGAACTTTTGAGGCAAAAAGAAAAGCCAGCCATTCACAGAAAGCAGAATGGTTTATGTTTAATTTTTTTTTATTTGTATGAAGCTGGTTTATAATTAGGCCCACGGAAGTAAAGGTAACAGGAGAAGAAGAATGGACTGTCCAAGAACTTGTGAACTCAGTCTTCACCCAGAAACAGGAACGGATGCAGGGGAAAGTATTTTGCAATGGACTAGGGACTCTGGAAACAGAATGAACAAAACCCCACTGCTGCACGGGAAGCCAATGACCAGCTACCTCTTTCCAAGGGGGAACAACCCAGAAGCAGGTGTCTTTCTGGTCATCACCTGGAAATGGGTTTGTCCAGCTGCAGTCAAATCCCAGATAATACAGATGTCTCTTGACTATGGAGTCTGATGCACATCAGAAGCCAAAGCCACATTTGTCAGAATTTGTCACATTTGTAGAATTGCAAATGACCAAAAGGGTGTTGTTCTTTGCGTAGGCACCAAGGGAAAAGGTGGAATTTTTCCTGCACCAGCCTTTTTAGAATTGAAAAAAAATATTTTCTTCTAAACTTTT
>LOJH01015722.1:601-23261 GCA_001685095.1 Ellobius talpinus | reverse complement strand
AGTCTTTCCAATGACATTAACAGCTTGCTGTTGGGAGGACCTGGTAGGGTTTTCTTCCTAGTGATCAGGTTTGCTTTTCTTTTAATACTTCTAAATCTACCTTCCCCATTTCCTAAAAATGAAGTGGGCCAGCATCACTGATGACAAAATGCTGACAAACAGCAGTGATTGAAAATTTAGCGCCCAGCCAGGCCTGGTGGCACCCACCTGGAATCCCAAAGCTGAGAAGTGAAGGGCTAGACAACGCTAGTTTTTCAGGCCAGACTGGGGTATAGTTTCAAGGCAGCCCTAGAAGAGCTAGAACTGGCCTCAAAATGTCAAGGGCAACCAATGACATTAAGACTTCTGGATACTGGGCTGGAGAAATGGCTCAGTGGTTGGAGAATGGGCTGCTCTTTCCAGAGGACCCAGGTTTGAATCCCAGCACCCACTTGGTAGCTCACAGCCATCGGTAACTCTAGTTCCAGATCCAATGTCCTCTTCTAGCCTTCATGGGCACTAGGCACACACGTGGTACGCAACATACATGCAGGCAAAAACACCCATACACAAAAAATAAAATTAAATGAATAAATAAAAGACTTCTGGATGGGATCAGAAATCAGCGACTCCCTACCCACCCTTCCTGAGATCACCCTGTTGTTTACCCCTTCTGTCTCCAGACGCCGCGGTATTCCTGTGGGAAAGCCCCATGGAAATGACAATGGATATGATAGCAGCTACATCTTTTCTAGGAACAGTTTTGAACTTACCAAAGCTTGTTCAAAAAAAAACAAAAATTTCACTTGTCCTTGACAAAAATCACCTGGAATATACGTCTTCAAGACCCACTGTGCTTTTCAATCTCTTGCCCCCAAATACGGAAGCTCTCCAAAGCTGGAGTCACAATTACAATCTGTGAAACACTTCGAGAGTGCTCCCTGTTAAGCCCAAGTTCTGGTTTATGGCTAAGGTACTCAAGGAAAACACTTTCAAAATAGCTTCGGAACAATGCAGAATATAAAGAGCAACAATTGACATAATAGGAGGCATAAGTACTTCCCTTACCCTGGTAATAAAATTTTTGTTGGCAGTATTTTCAGGTATAAACATCTCATTATTACAAGCCCATAATCTGAAAGGTGTCACATGCACCCTGCACCACAGAATTATTTTTCAGAGGTCACCAGGAGACACAATGGGAGGAAATCTGGCTCTGCAGTGAAAAGTCTGCTGGGAGCCATTAATAAAATCATTGGGAAGGAGGTCTCCTGCCTGCTTTATCCCCTGGGCCAGCAATACACTCCTAGTCTCTTAAAGATTTTTACTAAAGTTGTACTTCTTAAATAGAAAAGAGGAGAGAGCTGTTATCCCAAATTGCTGGTATTTTTCTGTTCTGTTTCTGCATATGGAACAAGACTTCTAAACGAACAAACAACAATCGGTCCAGAAGGAAGACACAATGCACTATAATAAGAAAATGCTAGAAACAACGCTCACAGCATCAAGCTTAATAAGAAGCTGAAACTTGGTGTTTGGGCTAAATCGCAAGATAGTCTGTTTTGTTTTGTTTGTTTACTGTTGAACATAGCTACAATAGCAAACATAAAAGCAAGCTAGGAGTTCCTATGGGTGAAGGGTGTGTTTACGTTGACTTTGCACTATGACCTGGGGACAGTAACGTAAGCTCATTTTCCAGGCTTCTCAGTTCAAGCTCGGTGCTGTGGAAGCTGTGGGACTTTAGGGACTGGGAGCCTTGCCCTACCTTGTCCACCTGAAGGCTGCATGTATGTACAAATCAAGAAAATCTATCATGGTGGGGCTCCTCAACCTCACAGTTGGTGTTTCTTCCCTGGTGACCTAGATGTCCTTGCAGGAAGGAGCTATTGGATTTCACTTGCCCCTGTGGCCTGAGCCCATGCTCCTTAGATGAGCTTGGGGTAGCGGGGATGGCATTTCCTGTCTGCTCTTCAGTCATTTCCCATCCTCTTTTGATTGATTTCTTCTGGTGGTTTCCACGTTTGGAGAAATGAGACAGAATAAACAGACTCACCAGACCTCAGCATAGTTTGCTTGCTTGCTTGCTTGCTTGTTTTTAACAGTTAATGGTTGGACTGGGAATGTTACTCAGTCGGTAAAATGCTTTCCTAGCATGCATGATACACACTCAAACAAATCCAGGATCTCCTGTGAATACACATATGATATACAATAAAACATTTCCTGTGGATTTGTGATACACAGTGAAACAAAACCAGGGTCTCCTCTGAATACACGTGTGATACACGATGGAACAGAGCCCAGGAAGTCCCGCAAAGGCACGAATGCTAAGCTGTGAAACAGACCAGGATCTCCTGTGGATGCATTACACACTGAATTATATATTATTATAGTGCCAGAATTTCCTATGAACGTATGCATAGCATACATTCAAACAGCCAGGTTCTCCTGCCCAGGGAAAGGATTCCACAGTGGCACCGGCTGAGAAAGATCCTGTGCTGACTGGTGGTTCTGTCGGTTGTAGATGGTTCTGTTTCTTGCAGATGGTTCCACTCATCTGCAAAGGAAAGCTGCTCCTGTACAGAACTGGAGGTATATTGGGAACTATCCAGAAGTGTTAGAACGATTGGAGCACACAAAACCCAGTGAAACACGACGAGCTGTTTTCTTTTTTACTCACTAAAGATATTGCTCCAAAATCAAAATGTTAGTCCTAAACAAAAACAGTCATAGCTTTTCCAAAGGCAGTAGTTAATTCAAAGTGTGACATTTTATTTCATGTGTGAAGCGTGGTATTTATTTAGTGATTCTCTAGCCTGTCAGTTCATCCGTAAATAGACTAGTTCCATGAAGACACATTCTTCAGCGCTGGGAAGATGGCTCAGTCATGACAAGCACTTTCTGCTCTTACCACAGAAGACACACACTTGGTTCTCAGCACCCACACTAGGTGGCTCACAAATGCCTATAATTTCAACTCTGTAGCATTTGATGCCCTCTTTCCTCCCACGGCAACTGCACCCATGTGCACATACCCACATACAGACACAAGGACATACACATATACACATAATTAAAAATAAAACAAAACCTTTTTTCAAAAAGACATTCTTTCTATGGGTAAAAATTTTTTACTGTGACTTAGGAACATAGCTTAGTTGGTAATTTGCCTAATACAAAAGAAGCCCTGTGTTCCATCCATAGCCCAGTATAAGCCAGGAATGGTACAGTGCACCTGTATTCCCAGCACTCGGGACGTGAAGGCAGGAAAAGCACAAGTTCCAGGTCATTCTCCTTGGCTACATAACAAACCTAAGTCTAGCAAGAACTACATGAGACCCTGTGGCAACCAAAATAATGTTTTATTAAAGAAAAAAATCAACAGAAAACTAATAGTAGCAAAGGAGAACCAAAAGAAATTAACACTTTCAGACCTATACATACAGAATAGAAGAAGTTTGGCCCTGAGCTAGAATCAGAGCTCCACGCAAAGCTGAGCCATGCCATAGTGTAGATCGTTCACACCTGAACTGCACGGCTCACGCCAGCAACAACACACAGCCAGGGAGACAGATGGCTTACTTAATTAACAGGATTTTCTTCCACAGCCCTTCAGCTCTGAAGACAATGGCTACAGCCCACAGCTGTGAGGAACTGTGATGTGGCTGGCGGCTACAGCTCTGGATGTTTTAACTTAAATGAGAGAATACATATTGATTCAAATATACGTGATAGCTTTGCTTTGGAGATTTTTCTATTGTCATTTTGTTTGCTTTAAATATGCTGGTATACCAGCAAAAGAAACCCTAACA
Organism: Ellobius talpinus; assembly: GCA_001685095.1. Classification (NCBI taxonomy): domain Eukaryota; kingdom Metazoa; phylum Chordata; class Mammalia; order Rodentia; family Cricetidae; genus Ellobius; species Ellobius talpinus. The sequence goes on along the minus strand of LOJH01015722.1, from coordinate 19,470 downwards.
ATAATTTTTAATTCTACAGATGTTTTTACGAAGCAGCACAAAAAGGCTACATGCGTCCTTGGGGATCCTGAAAAGTTCTAGGAAAGACAAGGCAGAACCCAGCCTCCACCTCTGGTCCTGGGTGTTGGGCCAAGTTTTATAAAGGTGACATATGAGATCTGAATGGGGCTTAGGTTACTAAATACCCTGGGAGAACCAGGTACAATAAGATCAACCTGAGGTTACAGGAAAACTTTTGGTGAGAAACTCTCCATCTTCTCTAGTCCCCAACTGCCAGAATCAGCCCATTCTTTCAAAACAAAATTTCCATCTATGAAATGACATCTAAGCCTTTTCATCTATCATCCATCTATCCATCTATCAATCCACCTATCTATCATCTATCTATCTATCTATCATCTATCTATCGATCAATCGATCGATCTTGAATAGGGTGTCAAGATTGCTAGGCTGGTCTTGAACTCATTGTAGTAAATTCTGGCTCTTCTTCATCCACCTCCTCGGTGTTGAGATTAAAAGCATATACTACCTCATCCAATTGACGCCCAGCTGGGATCAAACCCAGGGCTTCATACATGCTAGGCAAACACTCTACCAACTGAGCTCATCCACAGTCTAAGATTATTTTAATTAAAAAAAGCACCGACTTGGAAGAATTACACACTGAGATGTTGCAACTTCCATCTAAACATCTAAATATGCTCTCCAAACATGTCTACTAGAATGTTTAAATAAAAGCAAATGATTAGTCCAGATTCATCATAAAAATATTACCAATCACAGTATAAAATCTTCAGGAAAAGTCATAATCCCATCACTTTGAAATAAACACTGGCATGTGTTTCTACGTCATTTAAGTGAATGTATCTCTTTAACTATTTTGAAACTCATTCAAAATAATGTTTATCTCATATGCAGTTTCTGAAACTGCTCATGTTTAAACTCATAATTTAATTATTTAAAGTATTCTAAAAATGCAAACAGCAAACTTTAGCTAAAGCTGAAATGGCTTGGGGTATAAAAATGCTACTCAAGCCTGACAACATGGATCCTCAGAGCCATCAGCAGAGGAAAAAGGACCAGCGCCCAAAACTGTCCTCTGACCACACATGCACTGTGCACTTGTGTGCCCACACTCACACACCTATACATACGATAATAATAAATAAAGATGAGTTATTTTTTAATTATTTATTTATTAAAAATTTCCATCTCCTCCCCTCCTCCCATTTCCCTCCCACTTAAAGATGAATTTTAAAATTTAAAATAGATGAAGCATAGGTCCTTGTAAAATGATGGAAGAAGAAAAAAAAACTCTTGTGTTTTAAGATTTCTCATTTCAGCCAAAGTGATGGAAAATTAAGAAATGCAGGGACATCTAACTGAAGGTAGATTTTTTTTCCTGGTATTCTCAAACATGTTTTAAAATCATTTTCTTCCCCTTTCTGTTCCCATTTCTTTGTGTCTTGTGGAATTTTGGGAAAAGTACGGTAAACTGTCACAGACCATCAAGTAGGGACACTTGAGTTCTCTGGTACAAAGCTTGTCTCAGCCACCTGACCAGAGTATAGTCCCAGTGGACATTCCTGCTCTTGCTTCTCAGTATGCTCTTGGCAAAGGTAAGCGGTGAGGGCTGGGCAGGAGTTCTAGGTTCTGATCCAGGGAGGGAATGAGAGAGCAAGAGGCAGGAAACCATTGTAAGTTTGAAGTGTTAGCCCTGTGGACAAAGTGCACTATAGGAGTTATGAGAACCTGAGTTTAGATCTGCAGAACCCAGATGTGGCAGCACCTGTCTGCAATTCCAGGACTCCCAGACGAAATAGGAGCTGGAGACAGGACAATCCCAAGACGCTAAAGGCTGGCTAGCTCGGCCTGGTGAGAAAGACACTCTCTCAAACAACATGCAAGGGGAAGACTGGCACCCAGGAATGCACACACAGAAACACACACACACACACACACACACACACACACACACANATGCACACACAGAAACACACACACACACACACACACACACACACAGGAAAGAGACAGAGACAGAGAGAGACAGAGAGACAGACAGATGGGGGAGATTTGAAAGGGAAAGGAAAGGAAGTAAGAAATCTAATCACCATCTAAATGTCTCCTTACCTTGGAGCTGCCGGGAGTAAAGTGGATACTGGAGTTTGTGCCAATTAATTTACAGAACCAATTATAGACTCAAGTAGCTGCAGGAAGTGTGTGCTGCACATGAGATGGGGTGGAAGGGCTCTGAAGGGGGAAGGAGTAGCTGCAGCTTCACTTAGGAATGCTGTCAATCTTCCAGTCCATGTGGCAAGGCTATCTTTAAGAAAACACACAAGTGAACCATCTTATTCTATTGAAAATGGGCGATTTTCCAGATCTCCCGAAACCTGCACGTTCTGCATAGCTGGGCTTTTGTAACCTCAGAAGCAAAAACCCATTGTTTTCCAAAGATCCCCACACCATGCATTTTGAAATCCATACTCTTCAGATAATCCTCAAGAGAGGGCACTTCCAAGGCATGTTTAGACCACACCATATTTAAAAAGAAAAAACTTATTTGGGGCATTTCTCCCCACCCTAAACATCTCTTCCTCTACACTCGCGCATGTGGTGACACTCCCAATCAGCAAGACGTCAACAGGCAGAGGTAGACAAATGACGTTACACATCCAATACATTCACCAACAGCTGGCCTTTCTCTCCCTGCTTCCCCTGGGGCACTGTGGATGCTCCGGGTGGCAGACATTCACATAACCGGAATATGCCAGTGCAGAATCCCAAGGCACGCTGCTGGGTTTCCTGATGCGAAGACGGCACCCACCCATCACCATGACACTAGGTTGTTGTCATGCTGCTGGAACAGCCCAAAGAAAGAAAAATCCCACGGTAATGAAAACTACATTCACAGCAGAAGAGCCCCTGCAAGGGGAAGACACATGTAGGCTGCCAGGAAATTAGTGGCCAAACCCTCTCCCATCTTGAATAACTTTATGACTCCTACTGCCACCAAGGTGGACAGACCAGGGACTTTATGAATGACAGGTGAAAGTAACTATACCCAGAGGAACCACACTACATGTGAGGATTGGGAAGAAAAGAACAAGCCTTCCCACTGAGGACGGCAGCCAGATCTCCCCAAGGTCCATGACCCGTTCCTGACACTTGCTACATGCGGTAGGTCTTCTAAACACCCAGAACGTTAGATTTTGGATCATTTACGCTATGTACATATAGATTTATTCTAGTACCCCAAAACTGACGTGCAAAAAACAAAAGAGCGCGTTTGCTTAAAGAAAACACCACTTCCACGATGTCTCCCCCTTCTCTGCCAGCATTAATTTACCAATCAGTCAGGTCCCTGAGGAGGCGGGCATGGTAATGACGCTCAATAAACAAGGGGGAAGATGATGCTGGCATCATCCCACCATCAACGGTGCAGAGCAGCAACGCAAAACAAGAGGAGGGAAAACCCGAATGATTCCATCTCCCCCTCAGCTATGGAGTCCTTCCTCATCCTGATTTCAATACCCTACTCACCGCTACCACAGTCAGCAGGACTCAGACATCACAGTGGCTGAAGCAAAGGAGAAGGGAGGATGCATCAGAGAGGGGAAAATAATACAGTGTTCTTTCAAATGAAGCAGAGTGAAAAGTTACAACAGGGTTAACAAAATAAGAATGAAAAACTTGGAAAGTTCTGTTGCAAAGTTTACACATACATGCATACGTACGTACACACACACACACACACACACACACACACACTCCAGGAAATTCTAAGTATCTCAATAGGAATGTTTTTTTTAAGATTTATGAGTCATACAAAAACTGACTGCATTTCCGTAATCCACAGAGTTACACAACAGAGTCAATGATTACCTCAGAGCCACTTGAAAGCCTGTAACTCTCAAACAAGTCCGAAGCCTATCAGCAGTGGGAAGCGGGTTGGTAATAACATCTCTTCTATCCAAGCTCCCACAATGCACACATACACATATGCACACCACAGGCACACATGGGCACACAGACACACTGGCATGCACACACTATGAGGTAGACACACCTTTGGATAGTTAGCATCCTAAAATTGAAAAACCAGCTCCACTTGGAGAAAACAACACAAGCCATAACCACAGCCACGTTCAAGGCATCATCCTCTATTGAGGTGGTGGGTGCACAGCACAATGCATCATCCTCTATTGAGGTGGTGGGTGCACAGCACAATGCCTTGTCTTCTACTGAGGTGCATAGCACAATGCATCATCCTCTATTGAGGTGCACAGCACAATTTTCGCAGCAGCTCAGCAAAGATAGCAAGGCACCACAGGACCCAGAAAGCTGGTGTCTCTGGCAGTGCGGAACTCTGTTCAAAGAGGAGTATACGGAAGCAATGCTTCGGCCTCCCTGGGAAGAAATGACTAAGGATATCTCAGAGGTGGGTCAGCACACCCTACACCCACTGGCACATTCTTAGAGCACCAACAGCTGGATGACGCCTCCTCTAACTCTAGCGCTCAACAGGTACCAGAACCCCGTTGCTGGGCACATGGGAATTCCCTGCTGTTCTGCCTGCTTCTACAACTTCCATTGTATGGCTTTTCTGGCACAGCATAAATAAGCATCTACTTATTAACCACAGACAGGGAGGGCACTGGCAACAGACCTAAGAAATGACTCCAACCAAGTCGAGATTGGTGAACCCCTGGGTTGGTGGTGGTCACTTCAGGGGCATGGGTGACTAAAAAGAGGAGTAGCTGCATCACCAAAAAGCCCATCACAGCATGGGTGACCACTGGGGAGAGCTGCAACCCTGCCCAGCTTGTAGGCGATTTCACTGAAGCATCTCCTACCTCCACCAGTTTTTACTGCTTATACAGCTGTGTGCAGGGCCTTGTGAATCTTCTAGCTTTCCAACCTTTATATTGGTAAGGTTCCTTAGCTTCCCCAGCCCCGCTTCCTCCCTCCAGGAGGCTATGTTTCAAGTGTAGTGGGGCTGGAGGTTACAGAATATAGTCCATGGGCTTTTAGCAATTATTAAAAAAAAGAGGGAATGGAAGGGATAAGGGGGGAGGAGGAAGAAAGGAAGGAAGGAAAAAAGATCTAGCTTGCTACTGCTGCTGGTATAATTATCTAGTATTCATAAAAGTCCTAGGTTCAATTCCAGCACCCAAAAAAAGAATATACAATAATGAATTAATGATTCAAGAACCATGTTCAAGTCAAACATTCCTTTTTGACTTTATGATATGAGCAGCATATCATATATACCCCCATGACCAACATGTTGCTAACTCCACGCTGTACATGAAGTGTACCTCTTACTGTCCATTCAGGCTTAATTACAAGGGGCTCCTCAAACCTGGAGGACTAGTCCTTAATTAGCACCTGCATCAGTCATGAGCCCTGCAGTTCAGAACCTGATTCTACATGAAATAGTCAGCCCTACAGTTTACGGCGATGTATTATGGGTGCCGCCAATACAGCAGACCAGGCCATACAGTCAGCAGACAGAGCTGCAGAGCTATACAGAAGCTTTAGCGGGTGCCTACAGAGGGGTGGCGGAAGGGCAGGAGGGAGGGGACAGAACAAGCCAAAATACAAGGGAAACTAGTGGAAGATGTGCCAGCCTGCGAGGCAAGTATCAAGGAAATTCCGGTCAATGCTACAAAGTGTAAATATCCCCACCATTGCTGTCAGTGCCCAGCATTCACACAACTGCATCTCAAAGGGGCAGATTGGTGCCGTGGTTCTCAGCAGCCCAGTGTTGCAAGAGTGACCCTCTGGGCACTGCTCTCAAGTGAAGTGATGAAATCATCACTTCCCCCATCTGCTCAGGAACTCAGAAGGTACTACAGATCACTTACCTCACAGGACATGGCCACAATGGAGTCTCGAGTGGCTCCACCACTTTGAACCTCTCAGAGAAAGATGCCACATAAACCTAAGCTATTATTATCATTATCTCTCTCTAGCATGTAGCCTGGGAAAGCTGGCAGGTCGTTGGCCCATGAAATATGTAAACAGACTACTACTTAGGTTGTTCAACCTCAAAAACACAGGACATGGACTTTACAACCCTTGCCTAGATCAAAACAAGGGCAAGTTTAAAACATCTCAGCCAAAAGAATGCTTGATTCTATATTCAGGACATGCATGCACACACGTGTACACACACACACACACAGCAGGGGACAGACAGCTGCCGAAAGTTACCGTACAACTCTGATTTTGAGAAGTATGGCATCTGCACAGATCTGGTGACTACATACATGCAAGGACAGTGCCGCTGTGCTGGCCACTCAGTCTCAAGAGTGGCAGCTTCCTCATCCTGACCCAGAACTCCTTGTAGGATCCTAAGATACAGCCTAAGATGCCCAACAACAGACTGGGGACAGCACGCTGAGCCACCTCACACAGTGCTCTAGCTAAGAGTGCCTGCCTTACAGTGGCAGCATATTTGAAGGTAATGTTTTTATTATATTATTTTATTGTTAGTAAGAACTGCAACCTGACCCTCTGAAAGCACCACTGAGGAGGCTGATCTACTATCAGCCCCTCTCCAGATCTGTCCCTGGCTTACTGTGCACACACACGCAGGACCTTGGCTTACTGTGCACACGCATGCAGGTCCCTGGCTGACTGTGTCCACACACTGTCAGCCATCAGAGGAAGAAGCTAAAGGAAGGAGGGCCAGACCAGGCCCAGAGCTGTACTAGGAGCCCAGCTTGCCACAGCGAAAAGAACGCAAACATGCTGGAGAGATGGCTCAGCGGTTAAGAGCACTTGCTGACAAACCCTATGACCTGAGTTTTCTACCCAGAATGCACAGGATGGAAGAAGAGAACCGACTCCTGCACGTTATCATCCAACTGTCACAAGTGTTGCCATGGCACTTGTGTGCCCATACACATACACACACAGAGATAAATGAATAAATAAGCAAATGTTAAAACAATTCAATAGCCAGGAATAAGGGAACATGCTTTCAATCCCAGCACGGGGAGCCAGAGGCAGGAGGACCCCTGAATCGAGACTGATCTACAAAGCAAATTCCAGGACACTCAGGGCTACACTGAGAAACTCTGCCTTAAGAGGAAGAACGGAGGGAGGGGAGGAGAATGGAGAGAAAGGGAGGGGAGGTAAAGCAAATCCACCAGTGGTTATGCTGATGAAAGAACAGGCCTTGATACAGACAGACCTTCTGAGAAGGTTTACAGGTCGCTGGTACTTTGGGGCAGAGGTAAGAAATGTCCTAAGATGCAGAGTATAAAATTATGCAAATGAAATGCTCTATGGCCTGGCAAAAGGCATCTCCGGGCTTCTCTGCCGTGCCCTGTCTAGCACAGTTGTATACTGGGAAACAAACAGAAAAAGAAATTCTACCAAGAGCACTCAGTCCAGCACTCAGGCCTCCTCCCCAGCTTTACCACAAAACAAACTCAGCTGTCCTGTGTCTATAAACCGCAGACACCCAGAGGACCCAGTGAGACTGGCCACGTGGCTGATGCTTGCCTCTCCCAGCCTTTCCTTTCTTTACCACCTCCTGGGCGATCGCTTCACTGCCTCATCTCAACATCCGGGCCCAGCTCTGGGTGACGACTCAGACCACACACCAGTTAGAGTTCATCGCCAGGGCTGGCGTGTACCACAGTTAGGTAGAACGCTTTCATGCACAAGACCCTAGGTCCCGACACCGCGCTGTGGGCAGGGATCGAAGTCTCAGAAGGAGCTCACGGTCATCCTCAGTCACAAAATGAGTTTGAGGTAGATCTGGGCTACCTAAGACTGTGTCTCCAAAAAGGCAACACAAAGTAAACCAAAAGTTTGTAACTCGGGGTTATAGGGAAAGCTCAGAGGATGAGGAGTGCCTGCCACCAGAAGCTGGTAACCTGGGCTGGATCCCCAGTACTCAGTGGAAAGAGAGAAGTGACTCCCATAAGCTGTCCTCTGATCTCCAAACATATACACATGTGTGCATAGGTGTGTGTGCGTGCACACACATACACACTGTAATAAATAAACACTATTAAAGAATTCATAATTAAAACCAACGGCATACCTAATATGTGTGTTATCAACTGTCTGCACAAATAAGAACCAGTAAAATTACCAGGCAGAAAAATGGAGGGACTTGGAAAGTCAGGTAGGACAATAGACTGTGGGCAACTGCCGTTTTGACCAGCCCTTGAGCTGACATTTCCCATGGTGCACTGGACAATCCAATATTCAGCCAAAGGCAGCTTGGACCCCCACATCCCAGGAGCCAATCACCTGAGAGGTCTGCAGACAGGCACAGACCAGTTACTCTTCATCCTGGTTACACAGGAACCTGCCTAAGCTTGGCAGAACTGTTGGCACCAGTCCTGACTCAGCATCCAGGTTCCTTGGCTGTGTACAGCAGATGCTGGGCTTTATAAATGCTCCCAGCCGTCTCTGCAGGGCAGTAGCTGAGTTCAGCACCACTTGCCAACCTACGTAAAATGCAGACTCTGAAACGGAGGGTCGAGATGTTGTATTTCTAAGCAATGTGTCTTCTGTTGATCCATAGCTAAGTAACCAAGAGCTTTGACAGTCAACTGATCTTCAACAGCAAAAGCGAAACTTATTTCCTGAGCCCCTAAGTCATTCAAGTTAACTTAAGATAGATGAGAACATGCTCTTCTGGGGAGTTCCTGCAGGACTGCAATATCCTACAGTATGTGGTCACACGGTGTGTCCTATGCAGGGAGAGAGTCATAGTACAGGCTCAACAGCATCAGAGCTGTGCATGAGAGAGATGAACATGCATCATTGTGCAGCTTTGTCCATGATTCCAACATTCCTTATTGGGAAAGTGAGGATTTCATCACCGCCAACCCTTTGTGGGGTGAACATGCACACAGGTAAGGCCCTCGGCCATCGCATGCATCACCATCACCACTGCACTCCTGGGAACGACCACAACCACTACCGCTCCCTGGTGTCTCTATAGGGGCTCCTCCCACCTCTCTGAAATGCCCTTGAGATAAACTTGACCTGAGAAAATACGATGAATATTCCTGTAAAAGACCCTGTCTCCATAAATCCCCAAGTCAACAGGCAAGCAACTCATGCCCCGGTACAACACTCAGGCGAGAGCCTTCCACCATAGCTCTGAACTGAGGATCTTTGTGATGCCAAGAGCAAAGACTGGGTAGAGTCCATGAAAGCAGCTTCCCTTTAGTGGCAGGAATGCAACAGAACCACTCTCTGTCTAAAACCCTTCCAGTATAGCTTTCCTTTCAAACGCTTCGTTCTCTCGTCTCATTATACGGCCTCATCCGGCCCAGAGCTCACTATGTAGATAAGGCTGGCCTCACACTTGGAGTAATCCTCCTGCCTCTGCCTCCCAAATGCCAAGACAAGTATGTACCACCAAGCCCAGCTTCTGCCATAGTCTATCAAACCTGTGTGTGTTCTAGAATGTTTCTGGAAGCACTGTTCACTGTTTTACCAGCAAAGCCAAAAGCAAAGGAGATCAGAAATACAGGAGATCAGAAATACATAAAAACCCATCTGCAATTTAAAAAGGAAGCTAAGCTTTACATTTCAGCGCACTTCCTGTGCAGCAATGTTTACAAACAAAATGCTGGAAGGGAGAGTGGAAATAACATTGCCCAAGCGCGCAGCTTTATCACTCTGATCAGGGCTTAGCAACTTCCTAAGTCTCTGTGAGAACAGGAAGGAGCACTGCTTTCATGAAGACAGCCTCCACGGTGTAGGAGCCCACACTGTGCCCCACAGTGGGGAGATGGGGAGAGAGGGTCCTCTGGAACACAAAGCCATGTGTCCATGATGTTGTAAGTCTAACCCAACAACACCTCCTGCCCTACCCAAAACTCACCACACCTCGAGATACCACTCCCTATTTCTCATACAATAAATAGGTCAATTCTTGGGTGAAGTCAAGAGGTGGTTGACAATGGGAGCCCTTAGCTGAACTAAGTATTAAAAGGAGTGTCAATCAATCTGTCAGCCCTTACAAGCAAAAGATGTTCTGTGTTCCTGTATGCTGATGTGAGCTGTCCACAGTCACCAGTTTGAGGTTCACAGAAGGGTAAGAAAGGGCTATGGGCACAGAAGTTATAGAAGCTTAGATAACGAAGCCTCCAAGTAGTCACAAAAGGTCTCCTTTCGATTCCAAATCTAGCACGGGTGGTTTCTATGCCCTACAGTAGTCTCAGAGCTGATTAGTTAAAGAACCCGGTAAATCTTTAGAAGCCTCATGCATGTCACAAATAGGTTACACTTACAGTTTCAAAGTGTGTTCTCCCCAAGATTCAAAAGGTTCTTAAGTGAAAAATACAGATTTGGTGCTTTTCAAAATGTTCAAGGAGACTGAGTTGGTGGTACCCACACAGCACTCCCAGTGCCCTTCATTTCAGTCCCAGCACATAGGAAACTGGGTGTCGTAGAGATCTAAGCACCTAGGAGATAAGCACCTAGGAAGTGCAGACAGGAAGACCAGAAATTCAAGGTCATACTCAGCTACACAGGCACTTTGAGACCAGCCCGGGCTTCATGAGACCATCTTTAAAAATATCAAATAAGAAATAATTCGAATATAGCACATAACTGTATGCTGATTAGCTTTTATCAAGTTGACATAAACTACAGTCTCCTGGGAACAGGAACTACCTCCATCAGACTGGCTTGTGGCATGTTGTGGCTCAGGCACTTTCTTGATGAATGATTGATGTGGGAGGGCCCAGCCCTTTGTGGGCGGTACCTCCCCTGGGCAGGTGGTCCTGTATTATGTAAGAAAACAGGTTGAGCAAGATGTGGAGAAGCCAGTAAGCCTCACTCCTCTGTGGTCTGTGCTTCAGCTCCTGTCTCGAAATGAGCCACAGGGCTATAGATGTCTGAAAACCTACACAGAGCCCTGCTACTGGCCCTACCAGTCCCACTGAGGTCAGGTACTGACTGGAGCGGCCCACGGCCTGAGTGATCTCAGAAGCTGAGTGAGCCCTGACTCTGTCCCTTCCTACTCTGTCCTAGGGTCTACAGCAGTAAGTGGCCCTGTAGCAAAAGGAGTTCCTGACTTCTCTGGAGTCTTGAAAATCAGGCACCTGGGGAAAGCTTGCTACATCTTCTACAGGTGAAATCCTAAGGTGCTTCCCGTGATGATGGACTGCAACCTGAAAACTGAAAATAAACCCCTTGCTTGGTGTTTTGTTTTGGTTTTATTGTTGCTGTTTCATTTTGTTTTGGCTTTTTTGGCCAGTGTTTTATCTCAGAAAGCCACCTTGGACAACACATCAGTCAATTTCCTTTATCAGTGCAGTATGCCAGCTTCCATCGCTGTAGAAAATAGCAAGGATTAATGGAAAACCCATCACAGGACCACGGGTGTAAGTCCCGGCACAGTGCAGGCACAGCATGGAAGTGGACAGGCCACTGCGCTCTATCTATCCCCAGGTGCTTCGTGCAAAAATGAAAACAGAAGACAGGGAAGATCAAGGAGCAAATAATCACCTGTTGCACCGATGGGCATTCATACATTGTGGATCCTAGAATTGTTTTTCCCCTTTTCCGATGATTTATATACCAAACTTGAATTTCTATAAAACATCTTAGAAGAAAGAGTGATTCTTTAGCAAACCATCTTGAAAAACAACACTTGATATAATAAATAAGACAAAAATTGACCTGATTAATAAACTAGTCAGTAAAAGCGGGTCTAGCCAATAATTAAAACCAGAGGAGGAAGAAAAGATTCAACAGGACTAAGACTCTATCACACAGCAAGGAGATGATACATAACCACTTACTCTTCATGAAAGCCCAAGAAAGACAGCATCCTGGGCACAGACGGGAATACAGGCTTCACTGCTGGTGAGAGGGGCCACACAGAGCCAAAAGTGGGAACTTCCTTGACAAACATCTCTGGAGCCTCTAGTTGAGCAGTGAGACATAAATGTCTCTTAGAACAATTTAATAAGAAAGGCTGCTTATATAGCCCACCCAATGGCCCACACCCAGGGCCGTTTCCAACCAGGGTGAGAAGAAACAGAAGTCTATGCGAATGGTCCTCACCAATGGCAACCCAAGCAAAACTGAGCAGTGGTCACAGGTAACCCCACCAACACTTGCTTTACAGTGCCTGCACCCTTCCTCTGTTTTGGAAACAGCTTTAGTAGTCCTAGTCCCCTAACGAGTGTGTGCTGGGTTCGATGCCCAACACACACTCTAACAACGACAACAGAAATCATTATCTTTGATCCCGGGCAACAGCCCAGTAAGATTGGGAACATCAAATACCCCAAGATCATCCTCAACCTTTTCTCACTCTGACATGTCTGCTGCTTAATGAGGAAAACACCTCCTCCAGGATGTTCCGGTTCTGAAGCTGAATCTGGTTGTGCTTGTGCAGACATCTGTGTTGTCATCAGTAGATCATAAAACATGGACAATAAAACTAACATTTTATAATGCTTAGCGGTTAATTAGCATTCCAAGTTTCCTTGAAAAAAAAATAAAAACCTTTGAGGATGTGCCTTCATTAATGAAATGTGTTCTTCAGGACTTGAATAGTGGAATGGCCCAGCTTCCAAGCCCAACTGTCTCCATGGTGAACAGACCAAGGGATGCACTCTCACAACAAAGCCTCTGGATTTTTCTGGAACTTCAACCAAGTGGTGAAGATCCCAAATCCTGCATCCAGCCTCAATGGATTTAGTGGTTAGTCACATTCTGCACGACGCTCCACCAGGAACCCACGCCCTGCCCTCTCTAACTCTCCCCTGGACTGTAAGAGAACTCTTCACAGAAGAATACCCTGCTGAGCAGAAATCCGCTCGCCATCACTCACAACGATGCCGCTGCACACTGGGTTTCAGAATTATACATTATTTATCTGAAATGCCTTTGTAGTATGAGAAAATATTTCCTGGAGAAGAACTTGCATCAAAAAATAGGTTTAATATCGGTCACAGAAGGACAATTAAGACACCCACATGCAAGAGTTGCCAATTTCCGCTTATTTTAAACATTAAAAAAGTACAACAGAAAGCCTACGGTTCTCTCAACCACCTACACAAGACCAGCACTTTCTGATCCAAGGCTTTCATCTGTTAATATGGCCACATTTTGGCGAGCTGGCCATTTTTGTTCTGCAGGATGGACAATGAGCTAATTTGTCAGGTCTACAAAACCATTCATTTTTAGTATTAGGCTATCTTCAAAAGCCCTCTTCTGAACCACAATACCTATAACACACGCTGGTTTTCTATTCTAAAAAGATACAACAGGCCCAGAACTCAGCTCTGCAATAACTGAATACAGAACACAGAAAGTGAGAAAAGTGACTGCCCGAACATGGCTAAAACGACTGATAGTTATAAACCATGAAAATGTTGCCTCCATATACACATACACGTATGGACACATACGACATCCATTTAGTACCAAGTCGGAGCAAATATTAGTTAACACTCACAAAGGGAACAGTGAGGAAATCATCTCTGAGCATAAGATTTATCTTCAAAGACGCATATCCTGAAACAGTGAACTCTGAGGCTACCCTAAACTACGTTTACCCTGACTCCCACCAGTGTGTGTCCAAGAGGGCCACTAAGGGAGGCAACAGACTCTTACCACACAGGTGAGTGGAAAAGATCCAGGACCCTGTCTGCTCCCTGGTAAAGCCCATGCATGCCATGCTTGCCTGGTAATCCAGCAGCATGGTGCCCTGCAGACTAGACATGCTGGTGATCCTGCAGCATGGTGCCCTGCAGACTAGACATGCTGATGATCCTGCAGCATGTGACCTGCAGACTAGACATGCTGGTGATCCTGCAGCATGTGACCTGCAGACTAGACATGCTGGTGATCCTGCAGCATGTGACCTGCAGACTAGACATGCTGGTGATCCTGCAGCATGTGACCTGCAGACTAGACATGCTGGTGATCCTGCAGCATGGTGACCTGCAGACTAGACATGCTGGTAGAGCTCAAGGGTTGGAACTGGAGCTGCCCAGCCCTCCAATGTGGTGAGATGAGCATGGGAAGGGGTGGGGGGAGGGTGCAGGGAGCCAAAACCAAACACACATAAAACTCTTCCACTATACATCTTTGCAGCATCCCAGTAAGCCTCCATTTAGCAAAGGCAGCTGGGGAGCTGGGGAGCAAGGCTGAGGGAAGGGTTTAACAGCTGAGAAGCCTTCCAAGGGGGAATGGCAATGAGATGTAGAGGATGCAGAGGTTCATCGGATGAGAGCTCCCCAGGCAGACAGCATAGACCGCACTGGCCCAAGGAAGCAGGGTTAATTCAGCCCACTGTATTTAAAATTCCTAAAAAAAAAATTGTTTCCAATTGGGGTATCTAGTTATCTCTGACACACAAAGACATGTTTTATGGGACTCTCGGAACTATAAAATACCTAAAAATGGAACCCTATTCATACCGGCTTATGTAGTCTATTTTTAACATCTTTATTGAGATATAATCACAAACCATAAAATTCACCCATTTAAAGTATACAATTGGGGTTAGAAAGATAGTGTGCATTCAGTTATGTGCTTGCACACAAGCATGAGGCCCTCAGTCCCTGCCCGCCCACCCGTGCGAAAGCAGGGCTCAGTGACCCACACCAGTAATCAAGACTATTTGGTGTCACGACAAACATTTATATCTAAGTTTCTATATAAATGTTTCATTTCTCTTATCTATATATCAAAGAATTTAAGAAAAAAAATAATATTTTAGGACATCTGGATGTAAAGCTTAACGTTTTGCTCATAAGTGTCAATATCGATAGAAATCAGAGAAGAAATGTGTTGGGTTTGTTTTGTTTTGATTGTTCATAAGTGTCAATATCGACAGAAATCAGAGAAGAAACGTGTTGGGTTTTGTTTTGTTTTGACACAGTCACCTGTAGCTCAGAAAAGCCTTGAACTTGCTATGTTGAACTTCCACCTGATCCTCTTGCCGCCAACTCCAAGAGTGAAGGAATTATAGGTGTGCCTCTCCAAACCTGGTTCTAGGCAGTAATGGAGACCGAACCTAGGCCTGTTCTTATGTGGACTGGGTAAGCAGTCAAGCGAACAAGCTGAATCTTGAGCACATGCGTATTACTTAACGGTGTAAATCACTGAAAGACGTAAGGCCAGACATAAGGAAGCAAAGCCCCACGAAAGAAACACATCTTTGCATTAATTTTTCCTAAGTTTCTTAAAGCAAAAATAGTAACAGAGGAAAAATATCAGACCCTCTCCTCCTTTAGTCACTAAACATTAAATTTATTTTCATTAGAATTTGACTCTCTGAGAGCAGGCACAGCAAAGCAGGCCTTTAATCCAGGCACTTAGGAGACAGTAGTTAGGAGACAGAGGCAGAGAGAGCGCTGTGTGTTCAAGCTCAACGTGGTCTACATATTGAGTTCCAACGCAGTCAGAGCTAGATACAAAGCCCTTATCGAAAAGAAAGGGAGGGAGGGAGGGAGGAAAGGAGGGAGGGATGGAGGAAAGGAGGGAGGGAGGGAGGAAAGGAGGGAAGGAAAAAGGGAGGGAAGGAGAGAGGGAGGAAAAACAGGAAAGAAGGAATGAAGAAAGGATGGGTGGATTTTCTAACACGCCATGGTGGTACACATATGTAACCAAAGGCAGGAGATCACTACAAGTCTGAGACACCCTGAGCTGCAGAGTAAAGCAGGGACTCAAAAAAAATGATATTCTATTTTCTGTGTCAAACAAAAAAGGCACCAAAAAGATTTAGCCTACAGACCTCATGCTCAACTGCTAATGACCTAGGTCGAGACAGGAATGTAGAATTGATGGCTACGAAGGACGGAGGATGCTGTGTGTGCCTAGAATGCCAGCTCCATCCAGTGGAAAATAACCTATAGAAAGAACCACTGGCCTAATTGTCCCCCATTTCTTTCCAACCTTGAAAAGAGGAAAACAACGTGCGTGCGTGCGTGCGTGCATGTGTGCGTGCGTGCGTGTGTGTCATCTGTTGAGCGTCTGCCTTCACAAACATGTATCCAACACCACAGGAAGGTAAGACCCTTCCAGGACAGATGGAAGATCTGTCTGCAGGTTAATGGTCCATGTGGGACTTTAAACATTACCTTTAACAAGTAACTCATCCATGAGGAATTGAAAACACCATAAGCCAAGCAGAGCTTCTCCTCGGCCAGATTCATCCTGTGAAGCTCAAATCCTAAACACTTGCGTTCACTTCTGGCCCAGCCCCAAGGATTCACACTGAAAGACATGGAGGCACTAGACCGAGCCTAAGTAGAGTCAGGGCCAGATTCCCACACTGCTTTGGCCACATGCCTTGAACCTGACCCAGCGCAAACTCCAGGACTAAGCACTGTTTGGTCTCACAGACAGACTAGCCTCCTTGAAAATAGCTGACATGAAAGAGAACCTTCCATGTTGTCCAAACTGTCTTAGCTCTGATTGTACGCTGTGTGTACTACATGACAAACACACGGGCCTTAGGCTCCTTCTAACTAGCGGGAGGGAATCAGTGTCTTCTCAGAAGGTCCTTCCCATGTGCTATTTGTGTGATGTGTTTACTCATCCTTTATGATGGCTATGTGACAGACATCTGCTGAACAAGCCAGAATGAAGTGAGGCATTTGTACCAGCACCTCACCAGGAAGAGAATCACAGCCCCATTCTTCATAGCCTTGAGTCCAACACGGTACAAGAGCTATAGGAAGTCCTCAGGAGAAGCACAAAGAAAAGAGAGCCTCAAACAGCCAAGTTCACACAGCCCACTCCCAGAGAGGACTAGCCTGAGCTGAAGATCAAAGGAAGCCTGCAAAGAGGGACCAAGCATCCTAGGAAGGAAAATCAGGAAAGACAGAGCAGAGGCAGGGAAGTGCAGGGAGGTCCAAGGGGCTGGGGTGTGGGGTATAGGGTCCAGAGAAGAAAGCACAAGAAAGAGGTCTCTAGAGACCCTTGGACCTCTGAAAGAGGAGGACACCAAAGAGCTAAATTTTGAAGTATTTTAAACTATGTTTCCTTTTCCCTTTTTCTATTTTGCAACAGAAAATGTTGCAAATAATAAAAAATTCCTTTACTCCACTATTTCTTTTTTATTCTTGCCTATATCTTCTCTCAATTACGGCTATAATGTAACTTCCATTAAGTTTCCAGTAAGTTTGCAACTGTGTGGCAAAATGTTATCATGCATTCATTCACATACAAGAAAAAAAAACATACCAACTACCAGGCATTTCCTAAAAACCCTGATTCATAAGTTTAATAATTAACAATATCCCAAAAGAAAGTAAATTTTTTGAACGTTCATGAGCATACGTTGTTTTTATTTATTTCTTTATTCATTCATTCATTGTTCTTTGAAACACTAACTGGCCTGGAACTCACTATACAGACCAAGCTGGCCTGGAACTTGTGGCCAGTCCTCCTGCCTCTCCCTCCCATTGCTTGAACTGCAGGATTGTGGGTATGTCCCACATCCCCTCCTCTTTAAATTGTATCTAAACAACAAGTTGCTACTAGGTCACCCTTAGGAGACTGGTTTGGGAAGCAGAGGCCCAGCCAGGCCAACTGAAACACTTAGAGCCCTCTTGGCATTCTCTGCTCCCTGGGCTTACTGAATCAATCTGCTCTTCTGATTGCACCATTGCATGAGCAGGTTTTAAATCAACCAACTCTTCAATTAACTAACACTCTAAACAAAAGAAGTAAAAGCTAAGCAGGAACTATGGGATAGAGGAAAGTTGAGCATGCTCTGCAGGTGAAATGTTTCAGTGATTCAATCTTTTCCTAGCAGCTTCTACAGACTAGATCTAGTTCAGAAGAGGTCATATTCATCAAGCTCAACATGCACGCTCTGCAAAAGAGATGACGAAAGTGAAGGTTAGCTTGCCCAAGGTTAAAAACAGCTAACACAGCCAGGTTCCCAACATTGTCGCCAAGACAAGGCTCTAAGGAGAAGGGAGGTGAGCCAAGGGCTTGCAGCACTCATCTTGTCTTCAATCCCTTCTCCTGTCTACAGGAGCTCTTCTTTCCAACTAAGCCAGGCTCACCCAATCAACTCTGTGTCCTGTCTTTGCTGTCACCAGACCACATGACACCCCAGAGTCTCTCCCTGGCATTTCCTGTCCTCCGCAGCCAGATCCTAACATCGGAGCTCCAAAACCCACAGTGCGTTTGCGACACGTTCTCCAGGCTCGCACACCATGACTCCCCCACTTTCAGGACGGCAACACACTCTCCAGGCTCACACACCATGACTCCCCACTTTCAGTACAGCAACACACTCTCCAGGCTCCCACACCATGACCCCACTGCAGCCCTGCAGACCCAAAACTCTCCCACTGCAAGGAAGGTGCTTTCTGAGGTCACTCAGCCTCTCAGTTAGAAAGCAGGGCCCCAAACATGGCTAGCCATCCAACCCACCAAGCCCACTGCAAACCCCACCACCTGCCACTGCATAATGGTGGCTCCTTCTATGAAGTCCAGAGCAGGGCATTTAGTAAACAGCTTTCCTTCAATAAACCCCATGCTTAAAGCTAAGGTTCTGTGCGTGCCAGAAATGGTAAGTAAGGCTCTGAGCCCATACAGAGACGCAGATGGTCCTCCAATTGGACACACTCGGTGAAATATACACATAACTTGGTTCTCAATGTCTAGCACAGCATCTGCTCAAACCGGCTCTTGATAATGGTAGGTAAATGAGGACAGTTAGTTTAACCCATCACCATTCATGACTACCAACATATTTTTACACTAGTGTAAAAATATAGATTACAGCGGGGGGGCTCACACCTTTAATCTCAGCAGCACTCAGGAGGCAGAGGCAAGTAGATCTCTGAGTTCAAGGCCAGCTTGGTCTACAGAGTGAGTTCCAGGACAGTCAG
>LOJH01015721.1:10657-23612 GCA_001685095.1 Ellobius talpinus | reverse complement strand
ATCATCTTATTGGTTAAACTGCAGTGCAAGATAAAATTATAAATTATCAATGTATCATTGACTTTAAAAATACACAGGTCTATATTGGTATATAAAGAAAAATTCAATCCTTTATATTTAATATTCCAAGTATAAGTACCTTTCAAGGAATCTATAAGGTTCTTGGACTAAAAGGATAGGCATTGAGATACACATCAATGTTTAGCATTGAATTTTATATAAGGTACTATTTTAATATGTATTAAATAGTATTTTTAATACAGTCCGAAATTATAATTTGTTTTGTATTTTAGATTTCCAAATAGGACCTGTCTTATTTTCATTGATATATTTCAAGGTTTATTCTAATATCCAATTACACTGATATTCAGGACAAGGTGGTAGTGCTCATTGCACATTTACCAGAACAAACTTTCCCCTCTGTTCTTTCATGCCCTGAAACTGCTCTTTACAAATTTTCCTTTCAAATGTTCCACTTCAGACACTTGTGTTAACCCAGACATTTTCATACCTTACATGAAAAATCTCTTACTTCTGCTACCAAACCTATTCTTGTTCTCTATACCCTCTCAAAGTCTGTGCTTTCCTTTTATTTGTTGTCACAAAAGAAGCAAAAGTACTCTTCCCTTCAGAAAACCATTTCTTTCTTAGATCCATCTCTACCTCTGTAAATCCTGATTCATACAGAGACATTTTTCTTGTCCAGATTTCACACCTACAGCCATAACTACAGGCCACAAAAACAAAAAGACCAAAGAAGAATCAGAAACAAAGGAACAAAATACCCATCCAACAAAGACAAACTCAGACCTATAATTACCCCAAACCCAGACGCCTAAACACCATTGTGAGAAGACAATCAAAAACAGGCAGGGTAATAATTCACCTTCAAATTCCCAGGTATTTCACTACAATAAGCCTTGACTATTCCACAAGACTAAAGCACAAGAATCTGGCCTTTAAGATCAACATTATGAAGATAATAGAAATCCTTAAAGAGGAGAATAAAGTCCTTAAAGAAATAGAAGGGGAAAAAAGAAAATACTGGAATGAAAACCAATAAAATTAAAGAGAATGAATAAAACTTTTCAAGACCTTAAAATAAAAATATAATCAATAAAGAAAACAGAAATAGGGAATTCTGGAAATGGAAAATCTAGGTAAGACAATAGGAATTTTCAAACACTACCAACAGAATACAAGTTGGAAGAAGAAATCACAGATGTTGAAGATACGACAGAAGTCATTGGTCAAAGAAAATGTTAAATCTAAAAAAATTCTCAATCAAAAGATCCAGGAAACCTGGGATGCCATGAAATGACCAAATCTAAGAGTGATAGGAATAGAAGGAGAATCCCAATTCAAAGGCCCAGAAAATAGTTTTAAAATATTTTAAAAGAAAAATTTTGTAACCTAAAGAAAAACATGACTATAAAATCATACAATGCCAAATAAATGGGGCCAGAAAAGAAAGTCTCTCCTTGCCACATGCCAAATAATAATCAAAACACTAATCATGCAGAACACTGAAAGAATATTAAAAGTGGCAATGGAACATATAAAGGCAGACCTATTATAACTACATCCTACTTCTCAATGGAGACTTTAAAAACAAGAAAGGTCTTCACAGTTATCCTGTAAACTCTAAGAGAACACAGATGCCATCCCAGACTACTATTCCCAGAAAAGCTTTTCAATCACCATAAATGGAGAAAACAATATATTCCATGACAAAGTAAAGTTTACACAGTAACAAATCCACAAATAAAATCCTATAAAAGGTACTAGAAAAGAAAAATCAAACCTAAAGAAGTAAAGTACACCCATCACCAATAAAAATAGAGACAATAAATAATCTCACACCAGCAAAACAAAAAGGAAAACATACACTCATACTACTAGCAACAGCAATAACAAAAATAAAATAACAGCAAGCATTTGTCATTAATATCCTTCAATTTTAATGGACTCAATTTCCCCATAATAAAACATATGCTAACAGAATGGATGTGAAAACAGTATCTGTACTTCTGCTGCATACAAGAAACACACCTCAACTTCAAAAGTAGACATATCAGAGAAAATTGTTGGGGAAAGATTCTCCAATCAAATGAACTCAAGAAGCAAGTTTGTGTAGCTATTTTAATGTCTAATAAAATAGACTTCCAACCAAAATTAATCAAAAAAGATGGAGAAGGCTACTTCATACTCATAAAAAGAAAAATCATCAACTATGATAAAGTAGGCTTAATCCTAGAGATTCGGGGGTGGTACAACATATGAAAATCTGTCAGTGTAATCCCCCATATAAACAAATTGAGAAAAAAATGTGGTTCTTTAATTAGTTGAAGAAAAGGCCTTTGATAAAATCCAACACCCCTTCATAGTAAAAGTGTTAGAGAGATTATGGATACAAGGGACATACTTAAACACAATAAAGGTAATTTATAACATCCAGTAGCCAACTTAAAATAAAATGGAAACAAACTGAAAGCAAGTCCCCCAAGACCAGAAACAAGACAATGCTTTCCACTCTCTCCATACCTATTTAATATAGTACTTAAAATTCTAGCTAGAGCAATATGATAACTGAAGGAGATCAAGGGGATACAAATTGGAAATGAAGAAGTCAAAGTATTTCTATTCACAGATTATGTGATAATTAATATACACAAGCAACTCCAAAACTTCTACCAGAGAATGCCTACAGCTGATGAACATCTTCAGTGCCTAGATACAAGATTAAATGAAATAAAACAGGATCCCTCCTATATACAAATGACAAATGGCTGAAAAAGAAATCATGGAAATAACACCCTGCTCAACAGCCACAAATAATATAAAATATTTTGGGTTAACTCTAACCAAGCAAAATAAAGACTTGTATGACTATAACCTCAAGACTTTGAAAGAAGAAATTGGAGAAGATAGCATGCTCATGGAGCAATAGGATTAACATGGTAAAAAATGTCTACCTTACCAAAGGCAATCTACAGATTCAAGGCAATTCCCCATCAAAATTCCCATACAATTCTTCACAAACCTTGAATGAAAAATTCTCAACTTCATATGAAAAAACAGAACAAAACACAAAATCAGAATAGCTAAAATGATCCTACACAATAAAAAGAACTTCCAGAGGTTTCACCATCCCTGATTTCAAGCTACACTACAGAACTTTAGTAATAAAAAAAATGCAAGGCATTGACATAAAACAGAAAGGTTTGTCAGTGGAATCAAATCAAGGACCTAGGCATAAATCCATACACCTCTTGATACCTGATTTCTTTTTATAAAGAAACCAGAAATACACACTGGAACAAAAGAGCTTCTTCAACAAATGGTGCTGATCTAACTGAATGTCTTTATGTAGAATAATATAAAAGACACATGTCTATCACTTTGCAGAAAACTCAAAGTCCAAGTAGATCAAAGACCTCAATGTTAAACAAGATATGCTTAACCTAGTAGAAAACAAAGTGGGGATTAGCCTTGAATAAATTGGCACAGGAGATAACTTGCTGAGCAGGACACTAATGATACAGGCAATAATATAAACAATTAATAAATGGAACCTCATGAGAATTAAAGGGTTCTGTAAGGCAAAAGAGACCATCAAAAGGGAAAAATATAAACCTACAGAAAGAGAAAAGATTTTCACCAACCCCATATCTGACAGAGGGCTAATATTAAAATATATAATGAGCTCAAGGAAATACATATAACTGAACCAAATAATTCATATAAAAGTAGGGTACAGATCTAAACAGAAATTTCTTATCAGAGGAATTTTAAATGACTGAGAAACACTAAAAGAAATGTTCAACATCCTTGGCCGTCAGGGAAATCTAAATCAAAAGTACATAGAGAATTCATCTTATATCTGTCAAAATGGCTAAGATCAAAATCACAAGTGACAGCTCATCCTGGAGAGGATTCAGAGCAACGGTAAAACTAAAGAATGAGCAAAAAAGTTATAAAAACCCTGTACACAGGACCTCACTGCCACATTTTGGAAAGCTATTGAGAAAGAGGAATAACATACCTTTTCAGATCTTATCTGGAATAATTCCCAGTATCTAATTGTATCTGAGGACAACTCAAACATTGTACAAGAGGGTTGTAGGTACAAATTCATGCATATTACTGACAAAGAGAATCAGGCTTCTGAGGGCTAAATGATACTAAAGACTCTGAAGAACCCTGAGTTTATGTGTCTCATGCACCCAGATGATAACATGGACATGCTGCAGAAGTGCACCCACTACATTGTTGGCCATTATCTGAATACTCCTGAAAGAGGAGGATGTGATACACCATAGCATTCTTCTTGTAAATTTGGGAATGTGGATGTCGTCATTGTGCTTTCTTCACACTTTTGATTGAGAAAAATCCAAAGAATAAATATGGTAGAACACCTGAAGACGTAATTTGTGAAAGAAGCAAAAACAAATCTGTAGATCTGAAAGAAAGGATTGGAGAATACTTAATGGATCACTACTATGGGCAACTTCTGAGAGGAGAAGACACTGTTTCTCCTGTCATTGGAGAGCTGTGGTTCTCAGAGCAGAAAGCTGAAGCCTGTAATGCTGACCAATATAGAAATAGCTCCAAAGAGACTGTGATAACACTGAGAGCTTTCATGGGGCCTCTGAGTCCATCCAAGGCAGAAGATTTCCAAACGCTCTGGAAAACTCCACCTCAAAAAGAAAAAAAGGAGGCTTCTTCCACATCATCACAAAATCTGACCAAAAACAAAGCATTGAGAGAGAGAGTGGGAAAGAGCTGGGGGATCCCTGCATAGAATACTAAGAATTTCTGGGATGTTTTGTTGATCTGTCTTCCCAGGAAGGCTTTCAAGGACTAGAAGAATACCTTACCCAGCAGGTAATTATGAAAATGGCTCATCAAGAAATAGGAGAAAATGAAGCCTGGCTTCAGGACAGAGCCTCAGTTTTTGGTAGTGGGGATGAGTACAGCAATGCTATCTCCGTGGGAGCATTTTTAGATGGGGATGGTGACATTAGCTTGAATGAAATTAAAAATCAGCAAAATAGAGCTCAAAGTCAGAGCCCACAACCAATAAATTCCAAAACTCTGAATGTGAAGCTCTTTCTTGGGATAGGTGGACCCTGTAGAAGCCTCAGCTGGACTTGCTCCCATAACAACAGAAGTGGGCATTGTCATCCTCTAAACCACAGGACAACAGGTAGAAGGGGACTAGAGGCCACAGTGGGGAAGAGGCCCTTCCACTTCCTGTTTCTGCTTTGACTCTAAAGTTTGTTAAACTGAAATTGCAGAGTCTAGAAAATGACTTCTTGAGACATCAAATAAAAATAAGATACTGGCTTCAAGAAAGGATGTAGTAGGGATTTACTCACTGGTATCTTCTTTATGCAATAGATTTGAAAATAACTGAGTCAGGACCAAAGTGAAATGTCACAGGCAATAGTTGAAATGTCTTTGGATCTCAACTGCCCCAGGTTGGGGTTTAGGCTGTTCTGGAACCTGTGTTCTCATCTGCCATGGGAGATTCCACCAAGAGGCTTTTCCTTTCTGGAGAGGAACCATCAAAACTAGATCAGGATGATTTGGAAGCTCTTGTTTATGCTACTATTAACCCTAGTCTGTACCGAACTATCCACAGATGGAAAAACTACGCCCTGTGCTACCTTTCCTCAGACAAAATTGGCCAAGTCCTGCACTGAAAGGGAAATTCACAGTCTTGGTTGCTCTCATAGCTGCAGCTCAGGTCAATAAGTCCAGCTGGTAGCAGCCCCAGAAAGTCTGGCCACACCATCTCCTCCCCTGGCCTTCATAGCATGAGGCATTACAGTCCAGCACATGGGAGTCACTTCTTGGCATGGCTATCTCAGTTTGTCTAGAATGAGACTCTTAATCTCAGGGCCCTGGGTTCATGACCCTAGTTGGGTGCCAGTTAAAGCAAGAATTCAGGGAAGTCTCTTTATTAAGGGATAAATGGAAATAACACACTCATGAATACAGAATATAAGTGGTGCTTCTGCTTCTTCATCCACCAGGGAAGGATGGGAAAAGGTACAGACCCGGTCACTAAGCTGGGTGTCAGGAAATCTTCCATGTCCAAAAGAGTATGTGACCCATGTCTGTAGGGTAAAAGGCCAGCCAAAGAAATCAACCAATCCCTGAGCACAAAATCTAGCACCCTGACCGAGAAACCAGAGCCAGTGGAAGAAACACACACTAGATCTTAAGCCTAAGCCAGTGAAAGATACAGTTTTAGCCCTAAACTCAGAACCTGAGACACATACCCTAACTCTGAAACCAGTGCCAAAGAAGCACACTGTTTACACATAGAACCAGAGCCAGTGAAAGAAATATGCCCTGACTGTAATATTGAGTTGGAAGTGTCACCCCAGCCCCTGGCCTGGGAATTGCCTTGGTCTAGATGCCAATTCCCAGCCTGCCAAGCACTTGGACTCCAACTGCCAGCCTGCCAAGCACTGACCCCTCCCCGGAGAGGGTCAGGACAGGACCACTCCCACAAAGTATTTAGGCTCACATCGAAAAAAAGAACACATGGTTTTGGACTTTGTGTGTGCTCTTTTTGTCTTCACCCCCCTTCCCAGCCATGCTCCCAGCCACCTGAGGGCATGGCATTCATTAAACATGGGTATTTTTGATTCGGGCTAATCTGGTTTGATTAGAGTTCTTTGTGCCAGCAGAGAGGTTTGGTTAGGAAATATTCCTAATATCTTGGTGGTACCACCAAGATGGGTCGGTTTTTTTCCCATGGGCACAGTGCCGCTGTGCTGGAAAACATCGCTCCCTCAAGTTCTTCACCAGACTCAGCTTCTGACTCAGTGAGTTTCCCTTCTTTTGCTCTATGCTGGTAGGTTCCCCAGGGTGACCCATTTTGCTTTTCAGGCTTTCTTTGAAGCTGTGGACCATGCTGGGAGCCTGATCCACACAGCGAAAGTCAGGATTTTGCTGAGATGGGACTTGGGTGTGGGTAGATGTCCCCCACTCATTTCTCACAGACTCCCATTTTGACTCAAGGGCTCTGTTCAATGGACATATCACAACAGACTTAAGTCCCATTGGACATAGACTTTTAAAATGGGTCCATACAATTCCAAGTCGATTACTCAAATGCCATTGAGTGGCCTTTTACAAAAAAATCCTTTTAAACTGGGGCTATCTAAGGATCCTTAACCCGAAGTTTCTGGATGCACACTCCCTTCCCCCCCACTCTGCCTCTCCTTCTTTGCTGATCCATAGCCCATAGTTTGTTCCGCCCCCTTCTACCTCTCCATCTCTGCTGATTGGTAGCCCATAGTTTGTCTCCCCCTCCACCTCTCTTCTACTGATTCATAGCCCATGGTTTGCCACATGGCTTCAATTCCATGCCCAGAGCCATTGCCAGCTCCTGTCCTGATCCAGATTCGGGGATCTAAACCCCAATCCCTTTCCTCCTGCTGAGGACAATGGAGGCCATCACCAGAGGCTTTGCCAGCCCCTGTCATCTATGCCGGGATCACTCTGGTCTCCTTCCTCCCCTCCCAACTGTTTATTCTTTCTCTCACTCTGGGATTTTCAAAATCCCACCCTGTCTTTGTACTCCCTCTAGCTCCTGCAGCCTATACTGGGATCACTCCTCCTCCCCGTCGAGCTGTTTGATTCTCTACAAGAGATCCATTTTTCCCCCTGTCCTTTCACTTTAAAACTGTATGAATGTTTTGTCCTTAAGTTTCTGTTTCCTCTTGCATCACCTGCTAGTCTAGTCCTTAATGGGATCACCTCTATGCTTTTCTGGCTTTTGCCATTTGCATACACAGGTTTCCAAAAGTGCTTTATCTGTCTCTCTGTTAAAATAATGAGGGCAGAGTATGTCTGTGTAACTTTATAATTTTTTTCTGTGTGCATGTGTGCTCATTTTAAGATTCTTTGACTTATTCAAATATTCCTTTTAATCTTTTTACATTTACTAGCACAGGTAACTGTAACTTGTCAGATAAAATACAAGCCTAAATTTAGCTTATATGCCCAGTTTAAATATCAGGCAATGGTACCTAGTTCTCAAGTGCCTTTATAGATCTTAGGGTATGGAATTTAACAAAAAGTACCTCTAACACAGACACACCAGCTTCCCCAGCACCCTGTAGCTCTGCCAAGAAGACAGAGGACCTTCCACCTCTAGGCCTTGTCTTTGGGTTTGGCAGAGCAACCCACATAGCAAAAGTGGCGTTTCACCTCTTCAGCTTCCTGGATGCCTTTCAGGAAATCAGTCTCCTCATCCTGCCAAGCCAGGTAGACTAAAATCTTCCCCCCTCAGGAAAAATCTTTGGGCCTCTCATACTCAGCAGCTAATGGCAAGCACTGTTTCTAAGACTGGCATTCTCCAAGGACAAGGAGAGGAATTGGTATTGCCTGCATAGTTAAAAGGTTTCTCATTTTTGTTCATTTATCCCTCTCAGATCTGTCTAATGGCATTTGACAATTTAAGGTACTTTTAACTTATTATCATGACATTTAATAAAGTTTCCTGCTAAGAAACAGACAGGCATGCCTCTTTAAGAGTCTTCGTAGTTCAGGATTAACAGGTTTCAGGTGTATCTTCAGAGGTTCAGCTAAAATTCTCGAAGTTTTTAATCTAAAGCAATAGCCTTTTGCTATAACACCAAGATGTAAATCTGTTCCAGTTTTCTTATAGGTTCCTGGAAAAGTTCTACTGCTGTATCAAAAATCAGGTCTGGAAAAAAATAAAAAAACAAGAGTCTCCAGAGCCTTTTTCTAACCTCAGCCAGTTTCAAGCATATTTTACAGGTCACTTCTGCTGCCTGGGCCAAGACCAACCCACAAAACGCTTGCTAGACAATGCCAAAGTCCTGCACCAGCTCCTGGGACTTCACCATTGTTACCAACTCTTCTGGATCAAGGATACCTGCCAAGTAAAATCTGGTTTTATCAGCTATTGTGTCCCATCCCATTTCTAGCCCCATTTCATAGGGCCAATAATAACATTATCTTTTTCTCCCAGCCCCCTGCCTTCTCACATCCCTCAAAAAGTAACTGCCTGAGGACTCCAGGATGACAGCAAGACGAATGCCGCTCCTGTCTCACCTTTCACTGAGCATGATTGTGTACCAACTCCCAGCTCTCCCCTCCCTCACATTGTCCCATGCCTACAGGAAGTAGCCAGACTTGAGCTGATACCCCTATATCCAGGGACTCTGAGATGTTTGGTCAAAAGTGAGACCCCAGCCCTCTAACACCCCTATATCCAAAGAATTTGAAGTGTAATATTGAGTTGGAGGTGTCACCCCAGCCCTTGGCCTGGGAATTGCCCTGGTCTTGACTCCAATTCCCAGCCTGCCAAGTGCTTGGACTCTAATTAATTCCTAGCCTGCCAAGCACTGGTATTCCAACTCCCAGTCTGCCAGAACCACTCCCACAGGGTATTTAGGTTCCCACCAGAAAAAAGGAACATGTAGTTTCAGGTTTTGCATGTGCTTTCCCTCCTCTCCCCCCGGCATTGCTCCGGCCACCCAAAAGTGCAGCATTCATTAAATGTGGGCATTTTTGATTTGGTCTAAACTGGTTTGATTGGAGTTCTTTGTGCCAACAGAGGGGCTCGGTTAGGAAATATTCCTAACACTGAGTCTAAAATTAGAGCTAAAAAAGAAAAAAAACAGTGAAAGAAATACAGTTGGCCCTAGAGCCTACTGTACTCCTGACCAGTTACACCTAAACAACCAATCCCTGAGCAGGAAAACTATCCAATCATCGAACATAAAATCTTCTCCCTGGGGAAACTCCACCTCTAGAAGCCCTATATAAATCCTCCTAGCCAGTTCAGTTGGGGCTGTTGTCCTTTCCCACCCTGGCAGAAGCAGGCACTCTTCTGAACTCCTTCCCAAATAAATCTCTTTCTCAAAAGAGTCTTGGGTGAAGATCTTCAATTACTGGTATAGAAGAGAAGAACCTTGCTAAGACATCCTTCAAGGGACTGAGCAGAAAAAAATCTTGCTGAGGCACTTTTTAAGGGGGCTGAGCAAGGCTGAACAGAAAAAAGCAGCAACTTTTCAAAAGAGCCAGAAGAGATTGCCACATTTCCGCAGGTGCTTCCCCTTTAGCAGATTGTAGCATAAGATGTAACATCTTGGTCTACATAGAAGCGGGTAGCTCTGCTAGGAGGTTCCTTTGGGGAACAGAGCAGAGCTCAGCTATAAAGGTTCTCTCTAGGAGAGGAGCGGGATTGCTATATACTGTGGGGAGACCATCGTTCACTGTGCCCCAGCTTCAGATATGGCCTGGCTTCTAGACAAGTCAGGATAGCTTTCCATCCAGGTCTGAGCTGTCCTATTGTGGCTCTACCCTCCAGAGCTGTCCTCTTGTGACTCTACCCTCCAGAGCTGTCCTCTTGTGACTCTACCCTCTAGAGCTGTCCTCTTGCGGCTCTACCCTCCAGAACTGTCTTTTTGCAGCTCTAGGTATAGGCTGGCTTCCAGATAAGTCAGGATACCTTTGCAAATCCAGAGCTGTAACACTCACACTTGCTTACACTCTCCTCAGTTCTTAACAATTGACATATTCAGAACTGACCATACCTATAGTACCCAATACCATTGTTTAAATAGAATGAGTTACCACAACTCTACTACATTGTGTTGGAAGTGCAAACTTGCACAATCACTTTAGAAATCAATAAGAGAAATTCTCAGAAAATTGGGAATCAATCTACTTTATGTCTCAGTTATAACACCCTTGGCCATAAAACTACAGGATGCTCAATCATATCACAAGGACAGTTCATAGAAAATTTGTTCATAATAGTCCAAATCTGGAAACAACTTATATGTCCCCTAATGAAGAATGGATAAAGAAAATGTGGTATCTTACACAGTGGAGTATTACTCAGCTATTAAAAAATGACATCATGAAATTCTCAAGAAAATGGATATAATGAGAAAAAAATCATCTTGAATGAGGTAATCCAGGACCAGAAAGACAAACATGGTATTTATTCACTTTTATGTGGATGTTAGCTGTAAGGAAAGGATAATCATCCTACAATCCATAGACTCAGAGAAGCTCAATAACCAGGAAGGCTGGGTGTGTGGGGAGGGATATGAAGGAATCTCCCAGGTAAGAGAAAAATAATAGCTTCCATGAATGAATGGGGACAGGTAGGGATGGGAACAGGAGGAATCAGGTTAAGTTGGAGAGATGTGAGGAGAAAGTACCAAGAGGGATGACTGGAACTGGGTGCATTTTCAGAGGTGAGGTAGAAAAATAGTGCAATGTAAACTCCCTGGAATCTGAGAGGATGACCCTAAAAAAGAGTCCTAGTAATGTGGGGCATGGAGCTGGAATTGGCCACCTTCTGAAACCAGGCAAGACTTCCAGTGATGGTAATATGATATCAACCCAGCCACAAAAATTTAAACCTACAATTTGTCCTGCCTGCAAGCTGTTCTGGTGTAAAGATGGCAACAGAGCTCATGGAAGGAACCAATAAATGACTGGTCCAGCGTGAGACCCATGCTATGAAAGAGAGCATGCCCCTGACACTGCCCAGAGGGCCAGGACTCAAAGACTGGATATGCCAGAGTCCTAGGAAAGAACTAAACTTGACTGGCAAAAAAATGTCAATATAATGATTCCTAATGATATTCTGCTTTAGTCAAAGTTTGGTGCCTACCCAAATATCATCAGAAAAGCTTCCTCCAACAAATGATGAGAAGAAATGAAGAGACGCACAACCAAACATTAGACAGAGCTCAGATAGCCCCTCTGAAGAGGGAAGAAGAACTTAGGAACCAGAGGGTCAAGAACATCAGGAGAATACTGTCTGCCTAATCAAGTAAGCAGGGTTCACAGGGGCTCACAGAGACTGAATTGACAACCACATAGCCTGCATTAGTCTGTGATAGGTTCTCCTCAATTATGTTGTAGTTATTTAGCTTGGGTTATGGGGTATCTTTGATGACTTTACCTGCTCTTATGACCCCTTTCTTTCTACTAAGTTGCCTCATTTAGCCTTTATATGAAGGTTTGTGAATAGTCTTATTTAGTGTTGTTATGCCGTGCTTGGTTGATACCCCCTGGGAGATCTGCTCTTTTTTGAAGGAAAAGAATAGAGGAGGGGGTCTTGGGGAAAGGGAAGGTGGGCTGAACCTGGAGAAGTGGAAGGAGGGGATCACGTGGTTGGGATGTATTATATGAGAGAATCAATTTTAAAGAAGAAAAAATTAAACATGCTATTTTTTCAATACATAGTAATACACATCCAAGAACATGGGTATCAGATATCTTTATTTCAAAATCTATCATTTCAATTTATAGTTTCCAATTGCCACATTGACATTGTACTATTGGTGTGTCAAACATTCCATATAATGTTATGGAATTGGACTATGCCCAAACCTTGTCTTGGTTTGTGACAAGCATCATCTTTTTAAGTTCTGCTTCTTAACTTAGTGAATGATACCACCCTTCTTTATGCTTCTCCTGCAAAACCTGGCAGATATCATCAATAACTCATGTCTTTATCATACTAGTCTATCAATCACCAGGATATTTTTCAATTTTATACCTTAAATATGTCTTTATTCAATTTACTTTTCTCATGCTCCATTTTCTCTTTTCTAGTCCAAGGACCCATCATCTCTCAACTATAGCACTGAAACATTCTTCAAACTCTTCTTGCTTTAAAAGGTCTTCACAGTGCAGCCATATTAATCATCTGCTTAACCCTACTTCATAAATCTCAGGCAGCTTCACCTGTTCTTATGACAAAAATGTTAAATGCTTAATACAATGTTCAAATCATCACAACATTCCCTCTGTCCTGTCTGGCCACATCAGCTGTAGCTCAATGCCTGCTCTATGCACTACGGTTCACGAGTCTGGCAAGGGACTGGAGATTGAAACATACACACACACACACACACACACACACACACACACACAC
>LOJH01015721.1:351-10580 GCA_001685095.1 Ellobius talpinus | reverse complement strand
ACACACACACACACACACACACACACACACACACACATACAGCCAAGAATGCCCCAAGAATACCCCTTTCTTGTGTTCCAGGGCAGCTTATATAGGGTGTCCTTGACTAATGGCCATGCCCTAACTCTCAGCTACAAGCCCACCAGAAACCACTCCCCTTCCCTCAGGAACTCCTGAGGGTCTTGTGCTCAGAGAAGCACAGGAAAACAAGTTGTTTACTCCAGCAGGCAGAGGATCACAGGAAATTCAGGGTCTGGGGGTCCACAGTCCTTAACAATCAGCGATCATTTCCCCTTTTACTGCTTTCTCTTTGTTTGTTTGCTATTTTGGCTGTTTCAGACCAATTCATGTGTCATAGAATTGTGAGGTATGATGAGCTTATAGGTAAAAATTTTGAACATGCTTAGATATTCTTTATATGGAGTCATGTCTGATTATCCTTTATCTACCTAATCTATAGCTATTCATCCCTACAGCCTATTCCTAAGATAAATTTCTCTTGTTATCCTCAACCAAGCAGAACACCTTTGAATCTACAATATAAGTGTCCATAAGTCATGCTGTTTGCTTTTGCAAATATTATTGCAGATAATTGTCCTCTATGTGAACTATGGCATGGGTAATATCTGTCTTCTAAAGTCAGTTGTGAATGCACCAAAACTGTTTCCATTTTGTACCAGTGTTGAACCCTTGTGATATAATGTACTGCCTTGCACTTCGTATACACTCATATATTAGATAAGTAAATGGGGAAAGTAATGGAAAATTTAAAATGTGTATTTTTAGTTATGCTACAAGCATACATCTGTATCTTATAGTTTCCCAAGTATTAAATACATGCCATCATATAAGTTGTACAACATCCCTCACCATTAGTTTTGTCATTTGTAATTTAAAGACAAGCATGTTTTCCTACATCATGGACTAAAATAAAAATAAAAACATATTTATAAAATACATGTGATAATAGTTTTCACATAGTAAGATTTCAACAAACAATAACTTTTATTATTTATCTTCGTTACATGTCTGATACCAATAAGTCTAACTACTCATTCTTGCCTGTGTCTTTAATTAACTTAGTAGTTCATTCTTCATAGAAAGAGTGATTCCCAAGAGAGTTACGTGATGCTTGAACTGCAACCATCATATTGAACTGCAGTAGAGTGTAAGTTTTCATTAAAGAGCTTTAATTATTTCCTAAACACAAGGGTGGAGAGGTCATTGAAGTTACTACAGCTTATCCTTACCAGAAGATTTATTTTGCCCTAAGGGAAGAAATCAGTTGATTAATGACACCACAGCAATGTGATCAGCATTTGGTAAATCTCAGACTAAGAAATACACATCTGATATAAAATAAAGGCAAAGTATTTAAAACTATTAAATACAGCATTTATTTTAACCAAATATCACGTTACTACAATACTGCAAATATGTGAGATACAGCTCAGTTATACATTCAGTAATTATATGTTCATTGATGCAGGGCACAGAGTTTCATCATCTCCAGACCTTCCTTGTGCTATAACAGAACTTTAGTTCAACACGTGTGTGTTTAACTTAAGGAACTGTCTACTGTTTCCCACAGACAATGCAGCAATTTACAGTTCTTCCAGCAATACATGACTGTACAATATACTTACCCCTATATTTTCCCACTTATTAGCACTTTATATTTTAAGCACTGAAATGAATATTCATGTGACACATCTTTGTGGTTTTCATTTGTATTTTTGTGAAAAATAACGATATCAAGTATCTTACAATATTCCATGGTATATACTGCTCAGTAATGAGTCTGTATTAGTTTAATTTTTAATTGATTAGATAAAAATCTCTTATAAAAAGGAAGGAAATATTTATGTAGCTACATGCAAAGTGTCATTCAGAGAAAATTATCTATAATGGCAGGCAGGCAGGCAGGCATAGATGAGCACCTCATTTGTTTGGTTTTTAATCAATATTTTATTTGTATTTTTATTTTAATTTTTTATTATTAACTTAAGTTTTATTATTTCCTTTTTAGTTTTCCTTGAGGGGAGAACTAAGACATTACAATGTTGAAGGGAAGAATCAGAAGGACTGAGAAATAAGTGCAATTGGGGTGACTGATGTGAAATTCCCACAGAATCAATAAAGCTGTATCTGGGTTAAAGCCTTTAATCCAAGTGATCAGCGAAGCAGAGGCAAACAGATCTCTGTGAGTTCAAGGCCAGCCTGGTCTACAAAACAAGTTCCAGTGCACTCAGAGATATACAGAGAAACCCTCTCTCAAAAAAGGAGGAAAAAGTCATGCTGCGTCAAGAAGCTGAAATGGGTGAATACAGAAATCCAGCAATATACCCCAAAATATATGTCCCTGATCATGTGTTTCCTCATTCAATTAATTTAGAAATCACATTTAACAGAATTGTATACCTTGTCAAACTGACATACAAAGCATCATATTCAAAGTATAATTGTATTCCTGACCTCTTAAATGGCTCATATCCATCTCAAAATGAGAAATTTGTTTAGTCCTTTTGTGTGAGCATAAATTGCCATAAAAGTTCCTGCATTATTCTAAATTCCAGATTCAATGCTTCTTCTGGAATTCTAAGGAAATTTATAGACGGAATCCTTTTTGTGGGGAAGGAGTAATTATTCACTTCTCAGATAAAATGGAACAAAGCAGGTAAAAAATCCCACATGTCATGGAGACTTGAATACAATGGAGTAGTCCCAGATGTTAAAAACAATGACATCATGAAATTTTCAGGCAAATGGAGGCACCTAGTTAAAAAAAAAGCTGACTTATAGGTGGAGATTGGAGATTGGGCTTCCATGTCCTGTCACCCAGACCCTAATAATCACACAGAAACTATATTAATTACAACACTGCTTGGCCTATTAGTTCATGCTTCTTATTAACTAAATCCTATATTTTTAGGTCACTAATTTTTATTAAGCTATGTATTGGCATTAACTGTGGCTTACTGGTAAGGGTACAGGATCTGTCTCTTTTGACAGTTACATGGCATCTCGATGACTCCACCTACTCTCTCTCTATATCTCTGTTCAGATTTCCTGCCTGACTTTACTCTGCTAAGCCATTGGTTGAAACAGCTTTATTCATCAACCAATAAAAGCAACACATATACAGAAGGGCATCCCACATCACTGAGTGAGGTAACCCAGACCCAGAAAGAAAAATATGGTCTGTACTTACTTATAAGTGACTATTAGCTGATAAGTAAAAGAAAATCATCCTGTGGACCGCAGACTCTGTCAGTCTAAGTAACAAGGAGGGCTTAAGCGGGACACAAGGATGTCCCTGGGAAGGAGAAACAGAATAGATTTCACAGATGGAACTGAGGGTGGGTGAGGTTGAGAACAGGAAGAAATAGGTAGGAGAAACAGGGAGAAAATACTGGGAGAAATGACTGGAACTGTGGGGCAGTTCAGGGGTGAGATGAAAACCTAGTACAATGGAAACTTCATGGAATCTATGAGAGTATCCCTAGCAAAGACTCCCAGTAATGGGAGACATGAAACTTGAAGCAGCTATCTTCTGTAACCAAGAAAGCCCTCAAGTGTTGTGCTGTAGGAAGCTACTAGTTAGTTACCGGCTGCTCAGTCCCAGAATAATCACACAAAAACTATATTATTTGCAATACTGTTTAGACAATAGCTTTAGTGTATTTCTGGCTAACTCTTATATCCTAAACTAGCCCATCTCCATTAATCTGTGTATCACAATGTGGCTGTACCGAGAATCTGTATCCCCGGGGGTTAAATATTGTCTCCTGACACGGCCTTCTTTCTCTCAGCATTCAGTTTAGTTTTCCCCACCTAGCTCTACTCTATCCTATCACAGGCCAAGGCAGATTTCTTTACTAACCAATGGTATTCACAGAATATGGAGGAGAATCCCACATCAGTGGTGGGATAAGGACACCCACAAACCCAAATACAAAGCCTTCAACCTCTGTTGTGTCAATGTGCCATATTTTCATCATTCTTAGGCTGAAGGACATCTAAGTTGTTGGAGGGTATTCTGTTTTGTATTCAAGTCTTTGAGACATACGGGATTTTCACAAGTTTTGCTCTATTACGACTTTGTTAATTTTATAACAATGTTTTCAAAACTTAAATAAAATGTATACTGAATTATAATATTCACTCAACCATTCCTTAGTCAACAAAAAATGGAATCTTAAGCACTTCAATGTTTGATAATAATTAATTGTAGTACTAAATTTCAAATAATTATTTCATAGTTCTTAATAAATTAATTTTAATTTAAAGATGTATTGTAGATTTTAATAAATGTGTATGTGGCACTTGATTATCCATGTCCATCATCAGAGGATATCATAGGGTACTGGATCTTCCTGGAGCTGAATTACAGAAGTTGTGAGTTGCCCAACAAGGGTGCTTGGAATTGAATTATAGTCATCTGCAAGAACAGTATATACTCTTAGACACTGCATCATCTCTGTCATCCCAAGTATTTCTGTTTTAGAGAATAGAAATAATAAAGCCAATTTGATTTAAAAATTTACACCTATTTGATGTTAAGTTTTGTTCAGGGGTTTATTTGAACTCAACAATAAAGAATATTTTGTTCGTGAGATTTCCAAGCATTGACAGCTCTGTAAAAACTAGGGTTCACTAAAGACAGTTAATAAGTCAGAATGAATAAAATATATGAGAGAGGGGTCAGCAAGATGGCCCAGGGAAAAGGGTACTTGATGCCAAGAGTAAAAACCTGTATTTCTGTATTTCATCCCCAAACCTATATTAGAAGGAGAGTACCAATCAGGAAAATTTTCCTGTCTCTTTGTCTCTTCCACAAATGTTTATGGTACAAGTATACACACACACACACACACACACACACACACAATGTGAACCAGTGAAAGTTTATAAGTATTTATAAAATTGTTTTAATCTTATGCCACACATGCTGCTACTTAAATGTGTTTCTTACATCTGCATTTTATACTGTTACTCATAAGGGTAATTTCATCACTGATTAGAGTAGACTATAGGGAAGCTGTTTCTTGAAGACTTTGTGTTTTCACATGCAAGTTATTTTTTGTAAATACTCCAAGAACTGCTTAGAATTTAGTTTAAACATTGTTCTCTTGCTTTACTCTGACAGAATAATAATTGAAATTAAAGAAGTGAGATTCTCTTTGATGGAAAAAGATCATATATATGTTTTTATATAAATATAATTATAAATATATAAATATAATTATATAAATATAATATATATATAATTGATACATATATATCAATTAAAGGAGTAAAGGTTTATTTTTGCTCTCAGCCCCTGGGGGTATCAATCTATAATGGGGGAAGGGTTTGTCAAAGCAAAGCAGCTTACATCAGTATTTCCCTCTGCCTGTGGGGTGGTAACAACCACATTTATGGTTAGTTTTCTGCCCAATAATTCCTGGAAATCCTTCATATGTATCGGCAGAGGCAGGTTTAATGAATCTCTTAGTTATCCAAACAATTTGTCAATCAAAATTAACCTACATAAAGGCCATTTTAAGTGACAAAATTGTTTAAAATATACTTAATGCTATCTCATTTCTATGTTTTTAAATTCAGTATCAGTCACTCAAAAGTAGAAAGTATTTTCTCTGGCTATACATAGTTAATCTGACACTGTAAATGAAGACTTTTATAATCAGTATACCACAAAATAATCCTCAGATATCACCTGTTCTTATGGCTTTGTCTACACAGTCTAATAACTGCCACTTTTGTCATGAAACTTCCTCACTGTCCTTGCTAAGATAAGAAATTAGAGGAAAAGCCATGCTTCTAGAGGCAATAACTGTTGAGTATACAATGTTGCTATTGCCCTCTACAGAACAGAGAAGCTACTTAACTCCAATTTGTCTTAGTGCTATTAAACTATGGTGCATTCATTATTCCTCACAACAACAAAATCCCTTGTAATCAGGTTAGAGTTGAGAGAAAGTGGATGAATTCTGAACGTGAGAGTTTTTGATGTGGTTGCCTTGGCAAGGCTGGCTGCACATTGCATCACTAGATGTTGCCATGCATATTTAAATATTTTTTTCTTTTTCATGTATCGGTTCACTCTTTTCTAATTAATTCACGTTTATTGCATCTGACTGATCACAGGAAACAAATTTCTAATTAATTCAGCACACTCATAGAGGCAAGTATTTTCAATTAAAAAGAAAAAAGCAAACACTGATGATTTTTCTCAGCAATCTGAATGGTCTCAGTTCTGCCATTTTATACTTTTTCTATTCAAGGTCACTAGTGACCACAGTGCTGCTCAATCCAATGTCAGTGCATTAATGCACTAAAAGTTTTATTTGCCTTTTCAGTAATGATATATAGTGCTATTATCTTTAAACATTGCTTCTAATTTACTTGAATGCACCCTGCCTTGTTTCCTTGCTTTGCATTTCTAGTTTCTTTTTTCTATTTGTTCATTCCTAAATCAATATTGTTATTTTTAAATGGCTGTGATATCAGTCATCTTTTAAACTCATTTTTGTTAACTAATCCTCTGCTAACCACCTAATCATGTATGCACAAAGGATTTTTAAATCTACATACACAAGAAGAAATCTGGAGGAATAATCAGCCAATCAGAAGGCAAGATTATATTTTCAATGGGGAAACTCACTAAGACAACAAGCAAAGCTATACTCTTCCAACTGACAAGAGATGCTCTCTAAAGAGTTTTCATGATTGTGTGAGATTAGCAGTGGAATATGGGCTCAAAGGACTGAAGCAGCAAGCACAGACCCTGCAGGGGTCTGCACCAGGTCTTCTGTGTGCATGTTGTGACTGTTATCTCAGTGTTCTTTTGGGATTCCTAACAAACAGAACAGGTAGTATATCTGACTCTTTTGACTTTTTTTCAGACTCTTTTCTTCCTGTTGGGTTGCCCTATCCAGCTTCAGAATGAGGGCTCCTGCCTTGTCTTATTATAACTTGTTTCATCCTGTTAGGTTGTCATCCCTTGGAGGCCTGCTCTTTTCTGAAAGGAAACAGAGGGGGATTGGATTTGTGGAAGAAGGGAGATAGGGGTAGAATTAGAAGAGGGAAGAGAGGGGAAACTGTGGCTAGGATTACTGTATGAGAGAAAAAATTATTTTCAATAAAAAAGTAAACCACTGGAATTTTCAGTTACGTATTGTTGTGCTGTATAAAAGCTAAAGGCTTAATGGTATAACATAATTGCTTATTAGTGAATGGGCATGAAGGATATGATGACCATGCCCAACTTATCATGAGTGACTCTCTCACACATCTACCATGAATTAGTTTGACACATGGCCTTCAGTCTGTCTAGGATGGATACAGATGTTATAAACCAAATTGTGTATACATGTTTGTGAGATTCTTCCACTAGGTTGGCTAAGTTATTGTTAGGCAACTGTGGAAATCATCAAAAGGAAGTAGAGTGTATATATTTTCAAGCCTCAGCTTCTTTTACAATAAACAGTGAGGCACTGTGAGAAGCATCAGGCTATATGAATACACTTCAAAGTTAATTAATTAAAGTCAATGATCCAATCATTTTAGTTAAAGCATGCCAGCATTATGTTATTGTGCTGCCCTACATTTTCTCCTGTCTATACCACTTTTATTATTCTCCAACTGAATCCCTATAGCTTACTCAGTGATCATATTTTTACTTTGTCCCAGCTGACTGTATTCAAAACATCTCAACCTGCTGGTGATTCTTTTAAAAAAAAAAGAAAAAGACACACACAGAGACACACTCACACATATGTCTGTGATAATTACTTTTGGTTCTCAATTAGTTTGGGAAATATCTATCTAAGATATTGGTAAGGATGAAAGATCCAACGTAACTTAGTCAACAATATTAGATAAACTAGGGATCTTGGTAGAAGAGTTGAATAAAAGAGGAGGAAAGGATAAAGCTCTTTAATACAGACTGTTCCTACCTATCTATGTACCTATCAATCTATATATGGATGTATCTATCTATTATCTATCTATCATATATCTATACCTATATAGGTGTATATATATAAATGATATCTAATTTATATATATACTGATAGATGATAGATAGATAGATGATAGATAGGTGTACCTATCAATCTATATATTGATGTATCTATCTATCATCTATCTCTACCATCTAGCTATATCAATATATATTTATATACTAATAGATGACCTATACATATATATATATATACTGATAGATGATAATAGATAGATGATAGATAGATAGATAGATAGATAGATAGATGATAGAAAGAAGATATATGCATAGATAGATAGATAAGCAGACAGACATTATCTCTATCACTATCTCTCTGTAACCCCTACCAGCTATGAACTGAGTTAAATAAGTGTGTACCGTTACTGTTTCACTATGCCTTCTGCCCTAACATACTGCTTCACTACGTGCCCAAAGACAAGGAATTATGCTTTCTGCAACTGAAATTGTGAGCCAAAAAAGCAAAACATAACATAAACCTTCAATAAATTTTTAGAGGTGTATGTGCATAAGTAAAAATAAATAAATAAAACTTAACATTGTTGCCATACTGCATTCAGTAGAATGGGATGGAAAAGCAAAGAAGGACAATTAGCCATTGTGATTTTCATTATGACTTTATAAAAACAAAACTGTGGAAGGAGAAGGATTATGAGTTTGAGGTTAAAAACTAGACAAAATCTAGGCATAGTGAGATAATGTATCAAAACACTTAAGAGTACAGTAAACTTGGTCAAAAGCCCATTGCTAGAAAGGCTTTATGTTTTAACAATTAGAAATTACGTACCTATCAAACTGCTTTCTAAATATTGGTATTTATGCACATAGATCAATGCAGTTGTCAAGTGTGGTCAGAAAATCTTGGTGGTTTCTAAAGAAACTTTTAATTATTCAAGTACTAAAAACTGGCAGTTGAATTGTGAGTCCTATAGGGAAATCTATATCACCACCAAGGCTATAAAATCATCACAGATGAGAGGTTGTAAATGATTTCAAAATTGGAAGAAGAGCAGAGTATTGTGGAATGCTTTCTTTCTGGCATGGCATGGCTTTTGCTCTATTGGACCATATCATCTCTGATTATTAGCATAAGATCTGCCATATATGGTCCCCAGTAACATTATAGTCAGGTAGCTGAGAAGAAAACATAAGATCTCATTCCTCCCCGAGGATTTCCATGTATTAATGGTTGATGGAAGGGAGGGAGATTTTCTTGAATGATATAGCCTGGAGAGAAGCCTATGCTCTAGTAAATAATCCCTCACCACACCCCTCTATATAGCTCTAAAATACTATGTAGCCAACCAGGAAGGAAGGGAGGGAGGAAAAACTAAAGGAAAAAAGGAAGGGAGAAAGGAAGAAAATAAGGAAGGAAAGAAGGGAGGAAGGAAGTATCTGAGAAAAGCTTCAACAAAAATATCACATGCATGGGTAGGGGTATGGGGATTAGAAGAGTTAGTAAAGAATACGAAGATGCGAGTGAAAATATTAAAACAGTAAACATAGGATACTATCAGAAGGGAGTTCCAGTGAATACTGAAATATCCCATTTTTAATTTCTAATTGCTTTAAAATACCCCAAACCCAAAAGGTAGGAGTAAAATAAAAGCTGCATTAACACGATAAAAGGACATGAATATACCAGCTGAAGTTTGTGGACTACATTCATAGTTATATATTCTGTTGCTAGAACAAAAACAGTCATGCTCACACCCTAGAATAAAACATTCTGTAGGCAAACCACTCCCTGGGTGGAATCAATTGTTATCTCCTTAAGGGAGTAGAAACTTAGTTGGATACTTAGACTTTTGTTTGGGGTAGAAATATATTGACTTCCCTGTTCCTGAAATACAAGGCTAAACTACTAGCCACACCAATGGACAATAACCTTGAGAGAGAAGAACTCTCTGACCTAAATCTAGGTGGGACTTTGCTTGAGGTAGAAACAGACAATAACCTTGAAGTAATAGAAGTTCCAAATCTCTGACTTTTGGTCCAGGTGGAAATAGGCTCA
Source organism: Ellobius talpinus (assembly GCA_001685095.1). Taxonomy (NCBI): domain Eukaryota; kingdom Metazoa; phylum Chordata; class Mammalia; order Rodentia; family Cricetidae; genus Ellobius; species Ellobius talpinus. Next base: position 540 of record LOJH01015721.1, on the reverse strand, counting down.
TATTTTTGGGCCTCCACAAAAAAGGAAAGAAGGGATAAAGAAAAGAAAGGAGGGTGGTGCAGTCTCTAGCTGAGAACCAGACCATTAAGAGATAAACGATTTTCCACTGAAGCATATAAACATCAGAAACTAACCCATTCAGTGTTAGAACCGTGCTGCTTTTAAGATCTGGTATCAGTCTGCATGGTC
>LOJH01015720.1:12343-23262 GCA_001685095.1 Ellobius talpinus | reverse complement strand
AGACCAGGCTGGCCTCAAACTCAGAGATCTACCTGCCTCTGCCTCCTGAGTGCTGATATTAAAGGTGTGTGCCACCATTGCCTGACTGACACTACTTTATTTTTACAGAGTAAAAAACAAATCAGCAACATGGTTGAGGAGGTGAAGGCGCTTGCTGCCTGACCTCCTGATGTCAGTTCACCGGACTAACATGGTTGAGGAGGTGAAGGCGCTGCTGGCAAGCCTGACCACCTGCTGTCAGTCTATGGGACTCACAGAGTAGAAAGGGAGAACCACCTCCTGCAAGTCACCCTCTGATCTTCACATGTGGTAGCACTCACTCACACCTGCTCATTCACATTTGCTCACTCACATTTGCTCACACACACCTGCTCACTCACACCTGCTCACACACACCTGCTCACTCACACCTGCTCACTCACAAATGCTCACTCACGCATGCTCACTCACACATGCTAGCACACACACAAAATAAAATAATTGAAATGCAATAAAAATTAAATCATTTCCATTTTAGATTTGCATATTTTATGTGTATAAGCATTTTGCCTACTCGTAAGTGCACACACATGTGCAGTATTCATGGAGGTTAGGAGAATACATTAGATCCTCTGAGACTGGAGTTACAGATGGTTGTGAGTCACCATGTGGGTACTGGGAATTGAACCTGGGTCCTCTGCAAGAACAAGTATTGGCAACTGCTGAGCCATCTCTCCAGCCCTAAATCCAGGGTCTTGCACTTGCTAAGCAAGCTCTCTACCACTGAGCTAAATCTCCAACCCCAAATAAGTTTTTTTATTGTTTTGTTTTGGAGACAGGGTTTCTTTGTGCAGCCCTAGCTGTCCTGGAACCCGCTCTGTAGACCAGGCTGACCTCGAACTTCGGGGTCCTCCTACAAAAATTTTTAAATTTACTCTTTGACCGTTTCATCCTTGTGTGTGATGTATCATATCCACCCACATACCTTCAAACTCCTCCAACACGTCTCCCTTCAGACTTCTTATCTTCTTTTCTTCCTCCTCCTCTGCCTTCTTCTTTCAATAACCCGCCAAGTCTAGTTAGTGTTGCCTGTGTGCTCGTGGACACGGAGCCATCCACCAGAGCTTGGCAGTGGTCACCCTCCTTTCCCTCTGGGGGGGAGGGGGGAAATAAGTTCTCCTCTCCCAAGGCCATCAACTGCCAACAGCTCCTCAGGACCCCTCCCCTCCCCAGCCTGGAATGTAGACTGACTTGATTTCCTGTAGGCAACCATAGTTGCTGTTGAGTTCATGAGTGCAAGAGCCCTTCATGGCCAGGTTAGCATCACAGCACCCCTCCCCATCTTACAGGGTCTACATTCTTTCTACCCGCTTAGGAAATGTTCTCTGAGCCTTTTGGATGGTGATTCGGCTGTCCCATTAGGGCTGAGCAGTCAGCAGTCGTTTATTGTCAACACTTTTGAATAGTCATGGGTCTGTGCATTAACCTCTGTCCACAGGTTCTCTGCTCAAGTTTAAGAACAGCCCAAGTGCATGGGTGTAGACATATTTAGAAGACAGTTAGATAGCATGTCCATTTAGCAAAGCCACAGAGGTAAGTTCTCTCCTAGGGTCTCCGACCTCCACAGCCACAGGTTTTTGATCAAGTTTATGGTGCTAGACCTGAACTCCTTCCTGTGGAGAACGGCTCAGACACAGTCAGAAGTGGTTGGTTGCCCTAATAGTCACGTCACTAGTGCCCTAGAAGACACACATTGCCTAGCAGGTCAGTAGTGTGGCATGCAGGGTTTGCCAGTCTCCCATCAGCCTGCGTAGCACTTCCTGGCACTATGAACGCCAGCAGAGAGGACAATTCCAAGTCAGTTCCGGTTTGATCTCTCAATGCTCTGCAATGAAAGTGTGTGATGCCTTCAGCATAAGACCTCACCATCTGGTTATGGTGGCCAATCGAAAGCCATGGCAATAGCAGGGCATAGTGATGCATGCCTTTTATCCCAGCACTCTAGAGGCAGAGACAGGCAGATCTCTGTGCGTTGAGTCCAGCCTGGTCTACATAGTGAGTTCCAGGACAACCAGAGCTATATAGTGAGACCCTGTCTCAAAAACAAAAACAAAAAACAAGCAAACAAAAACAAGAGCAATGACAATAACTTGTTTTGTTTTCGGGGTCTCTGGAGCTTACCTGGCATTTAGAGTTCTCATTTAATAATGCATGTCTTCTGAGAGATGCATTGTACCTCCATTTAGGATACTTCTACTCAAAATCCTTTAATTTTTTAAAAATTAACATATAAAGTAGAGGATTTCCGTAAGCCTTTTCATATAGTCTCAGTTTGCTTAAATCACTACCGCCCCTTTCATGTCCCATCTACTGCCCCCATGCTCTTCCATCTTTGTGTATGTATGTGTGTGTGTGCACTTACACCTGTTGCTAGAGATTGAACCTAAGGCCACATGCATGCTAAGTAGACTTCTTACCTTCAAGTTACTTATCAACGAAGAAGTAAATTTTATTCTTCCATTTTTCTCAGTATCATTTTGAATATTTGCTTCTTAAAAAGAGAAGATAGAGGGCTGGAGAGATGGCTCAGAGGTTAAAAGCACTGGCTGGTCTTCCAGAGGTTCTGAGTTCAATTCCCAGCGCCCACATGGTGGCTCACAACCATCTAAAATGAGTCCTGGTGGCCTCTTCTGTTGTGCAGGCACACATGTAGGCAGAACACTGTATATTTAATAAATAAAATCTTTAAAAAGAGAGAGAGAGAAGATGGATTTTGTTTTGATAACTCTGGGAATCAAACCCAGGGCCTTGAGCACACTAAGCAGTCTATACCACTGATTCATATGCCTGTCCACAAGAAGACAGATTTGATGAACAGTTTGAAGGGTCTTAGAATGTCTTTGGAGATCAGAAGACATGGTTGATATTTTCATAGAAAAGTGATGGGCCCTTCATTTTGGATGCTGCAATCCACAGAGGTTTAAAATTTGTCTCAATTTAAAAATGCAGTTTATTTATTTATTTGAGGTAGGGTCTCATGTAGCTTAGGCTTGTCTCAGAGTCAATATGTGATGTAGGCTGGCCCTGAACTCCTGATTTTCCTGCCTCTACCACCCAAGCACTGAGATTGCAAATGGCGCACCACAATGCCCAGCTCCTCAGTCGCTGTGTAAGGATCACTGAACTGTACGCACCACGGGGTGAGCTGAACAGTAAGACTTTATTCTTGTTACATTGTGGGCAGGAAAATATGATGAGAGCTAATTCGTAAAAGCAAACAGCCCTTGTTTCTGCAGTAGTTGTTCTTAGCAACGCGAACCTTACAGGAGGGATAATGCCAGGAATTTCAGGGAAATGCACATAAAAGAAGATTTACTACAATGGTTTTCAATATCTTAAAATGCAGACACTTGGTTGAATGATTGGATTATCTCGGAACATAATCGGAGAGATTTCTGTTTAGTCATCCTTTCAATAAATCTGGGTTCCTGCCATGTGTTGGCCTCCATTTGGTTTGGGGAGGTATGCTGGGTTTTGATTCTCTGGGAGCCATAGATTAGATAATCCTTTAATGTCCCCCTGTGGAGCCACAAGTCTTTATAGCTCTGTCAATGAACATGGATTCTATAATTTGCACATTTCAGCAAATTTCTACATGGAACATGTCATTATATATAAACATGTGACTTAAAGCAAGAAGGGGCCCATCATAACTGGAGTGGGGTGAGGCACATGCCTGGGCTGACTGTGGCCATTGCCAGTCCCACTCCCACACACCCTCCTTCCCCTAGAGGGTATGGGTCTGGGTTCTGGGCATAAGACCAAGACTCAGAATCCAACCCGGCAGTCTCCCTGGACCCAGGCAGCAGCTGGCACCCCAGGTTGGGCCAAGCAGTGATTGCACAATCTGGACCATGAACTATCTGGTCAGAGGTCAATTTTTTTTCACTACAACTCAGAGAAATAAAAGAGGACAATGTGGGAAGCCTTCCACATGCTTTAGAATATTTTATTTTATGGGTAATTAAAATGTTCCTTTTAATGAGCCAGTTCCTATTTGACACAAGTGGACATTGGAGACTCTATGGCCAGCCCTCAAAAAAGTTTTATTTTGAAAATGTACTAACTCCTATAATCTCACGATGGAATCCTTAGGCTGAATGACCTTGACCACATCACAATGGTAGGAAAACATTTGTGCTTCAACAGAAAACAATGTACGGTCTTATAGGACCTTCTGCACTTTTCTATAAAAGGCCAGACCGTAGGGCTGAAGAGATGGCTTATTTGGTATCGTGAATGTTGGTATGAGGATCTAAATTTTTTTGTCGCTGTTTTTTGAGATAGGGTTTCTCTGTGTAACCCTGGCTGTCCTGGAATCCTCTCTGTAGACCAGGCTGGCCTCAAACTCACTGCCTCTGCCACTGAGTGCTGGGATTAAAGGCATGTGCTACCACTGTCTGGCAGGACCTGAGTTTTTTTCTGAGCCCCCATAGAAAAAGACAGCTATAGCAGATGCATATAATCCCAGCCTTGGGGAAGACAGGATGGTCCAAGACAGGGAAACTCATTTGTCAGTGAGCTCCATGTTTAGTCAGAGACCATGACTCAAAAAAACTAAGGTGGAGAGTGACTGAGCGAGAGAGGAGATGTCAACCTCTGGTCTCCAGCTGTGTGAGCGCTCGCACACACACGCACGCACCCCCCCACACACACACACAATAAATATTTGAGATTTTGTAGATGATAAGTACTTATCTTTGTAGTGTAGTCTTTGTAGTGTGAAAATGGCCACGAGCAATGTGTGAAAGACTGAGGGTGGCTGTGTTCCAATAAAACTTTATTTACAAAACCAGGCAGTGTACCTGGGATCTGACCATTTACTAATTCTAGTTATAAATTAACTTGTATTGGGCTGATGCTTTAGTTTCATGATAGATTACCTGGCATATGTGAGGCTCTGGGTTCTGGTGTAGGAGTTCCTTCTGCTTATGTGTTGCTTTCATTGGTTAATGAATAAAGAAACTGTCTTGGCCTTTTGATGGGGCAGAACTTAGGTAGGTGGAGAAGACAGAACTGAATTCTGGGAGTAAGAAAGCAGAGTCACAGAGAGACAACATGGAGTCGCCAGACTCAGACATGCCGAATCTTTCCTGGTAAGCCCCTGCCACATAGATTAATAGAAATGGGTTAAATCAAGGTGTAAGAGTTGGCCAATAAGATGTAAGAGCTAATAGGCCAATCAGTGTTTTAATTAATGCAATTTCTGTGTGGTTATTTCGGTGCTAAGCTTCCCCTGCAACAGGGTTCAGTTCTCACCATGAAGAAAGAAAGAAGAGGGAGAGAGGAAGAGAGGGAGAGACTAAGTCATTATTAAGCTGACTGGGGTATCTGATTCTTTGGGAGACATTCTATAGCTCTGTATGCTGCAGACAGCTCACAGACACATGGATGATTCTCATCACGAGCACTGTACGCTGCAGACAGTTCATGGACACATGGATGATTCTCATCATGAGCACTGTATGCTGCAGACAGCTCATGGGCACACGGATGATTCTCATCATGAGCTCTGTATGCTGCAGACAGTTCACAGATAACGGATGATTCTCATCATGAGCACTGTACGTTGCAGGCAGCTCACAGACACATGGATGATTCTCATCACCAGCTCTGTACACTGCAGACAGCTCACGGGCACACGGATGATGAGCACTGTATGCTGCAGACAGCTCATGGACACATGGATGATTCTCATCACCAACTCTGTACGCTGCAGACAGCTCACGGGCACACGGATGACGAGCACTGTATGCTGCAGACAGCTCATGGACACACGGATGATTCTCATCACAAGCATGCCTCTGTGTTGGTCAGCCTGGGCTTTCATCATAGACTACCCAGACTGCATTGCTTAAACAACAGAAATGAGGAGACAGGCGTGGTGGTGCGTGCCTGTGTCCTAGTTCCACTTAAACAACAGAAATGAGGAGACAGGCATGGTGGTGCGTGCCTGTGTCCTAGTTCCACTCTGTTGCTGTGATTTAAAAAAAAAAAAAGTCTGACCAAAAGCAGCTTAAGAGAGGAAAGGGTTTTCATCTCCCGTCGTCGCAGGTCACAATCCGTCCCCGAGGCAAGTCAGAGCAGGAGCGCTGGACAGGAACCTGGAGTAGAAACCATGGAGGGATGCTCCTAGCTGACTTTCTCAGGCTCACGTTCAACTAGCTAGCTTTCTCACACAGCCAAGAGCACCCATCCAGGAGACAGTACCGCTCACAATGAGCTGGGCTCTCCTACATCAATGAACAATCAAGACAATCCCTCACAGACAAACTGATAAAGATAGTTCCTCCATCCTGGCTTTCCTCTCAGGCAACGTTAGGCTATATCACGTTGACAGTTAAACCCCAGATCCATGTTTCTGTCTTTCCTGAAGACAGAAAGAGCAGGAATTCCAGGCCATTCTCAACTACATAGCGAGTCTGAGGCCAGCCTGAGCTGCATGAGACCCTGTCTCAAAAATAAAACACGGCTCGATTGTTCAGCCCTTAGGAGTGCTTACTGCTCCTTCAGAGGGTCAGAGTTTAGATCCCAACACTCAGATTAGGAGTTTTAAAAACATCTATAACTCCAGCTCCAAGGGATTTGACCTCCCACTCCTCACACTTCTGGCTGCAGTGGACACTTGCACACACTCAAATACACACACACACACACACAGTGAGAGAGGGGGTAGAGTAACAGACAGACAGGCACAAATGAAATAAATCTTAAAACAAAGCAAACTCCAGAAATTCAGGAGGTTGGGTGTGGCTCAGAGGCAGAGTACAAGCCTGTGCAAGGGCCCAGGGATGAGTCGTGCTTGAGAGGCTCAATATCTGAGACCAGGGCTGGCTTCTGAGGCCTGGCTCCTTGGCCTGTAGTGACTGTCTTCTGCCCATATCTTCCCAGGATCTTCCTGTTATGTTCAGCCTAATCTCCTCCCTTATGCTGGGTTAGGCCTCACTGTACTAACCTCGTTTCAACACAATTACTTCTTTAAGATTCTAGCCTCAAATACAGCCATTTCTGAAGGGATTGTAACTTCAACAATAGAATACTGAGGAATAGAGTTTAGCCTTAAAACGCCCCCTATTCAGGTCAATGTGCTCACCCATTTCAACATTGCTTTTCGTGAATTTGGGCTTCTCTCCATTTACTTCTTTGATGTTCTCATAGTACCTCACCAGGGTCTTTGTTATTGAGTTAAACCAAATCTTCAGCGTATGTTCCTTTCATGTGGCAGTCATGATTCTGTCTGTATTTGAGGGATAGCTAGTCACAGAGCCTAAGATCACCATGAGATCACAGAACCCAAGGCCTCTTTTTGAAATTCTCATTCCATAAGTCAAAGTTCTTAGCTTTTCCCCTTTTGCTCTCATGAACACAGGCGGTAAGAAGAACCCTTCAACAGAGGGGTAGAGGTAGGGGAAGGGTTAGTGACTCCAGAAGATAGCTAGCATTTCCCAGGGGGCTTTGGGTGAGGTGCATGTGGCCAGCTGACTATTGTATATTTTTAAGCCAGCTTGCCCCCCTGCCTTGGCAGCTGTCTGGTCCTTTCCTGCAGCTAGTCCCTGCATGTAGCTCGAAAAGCTGTCGGGGATGAGGAAAGCAGTGGGAAAAAGCCAGAAGCCAAAAATACAAGGAAGATGTCAGCGGTTGTCTGCTAGGAGTGCAGCGTGTGCTGAGCCTCAAGGGCCGTGGTGTAAGCTGCATTCCAGGCACACCCAAGGCAGGTGTGGTTCTTGGTCTCTGCTTCCCTGAGGACTGCCAGGTAAAAAACGCAGGCTGGCCAGTTAAATCTGAGAAGAAGGCAAACAAGTGATGAGGCTTTTCTGGATGCGTGAAAAGTTGCATGGGTCACACTAACCATAAAAATTACTCATAGTCTCTATACATACATAGATCAAGTAAGATGAGACTGTGGCAAGGCTCAAAGAAAATGCAGGGGAAGTTAACCCAGCACGTGTAATGTGCCCCATGGGCCGCCAACACAATTCTGACACCAACCTGCTAGATCTGTCTTTCAGTGCAGCTTTTGGGTGTTGTGGGATTTTGTTTTTTAAATTTTTTATTTGTATTTATTCATTACTTTGTATGTGTTGGTGGGCACATGCAGAACATGGAGGATGTTCTTTGGGAGTAGGTTCTTGCCCTCTCCCATGTGGCTTCTGGAGATTGAACTCAGGTCATCAAGAGTGGCAGCAAGCATCTTTACCTGCTGAGCCACAATGCTACCCCAGCTTCTGGCTACCTAGGGCAAGTCCACCGGTATAGTTTTCCCTAAGGGAAGCTGACCAACTGGTGCTGCTGACCTCTGCCACCAATGCTTTGCGAAGAACCCAGCCAAGGAGCTCATGCATCATGGTAGGCACGGTACTTGGAACGTTTTGGGGTCACCACCTCCACGCTCACAACCATCCTGCAAAGCTTCTGCTGCTGGCATTTCACAGAGGAAGAGTGGGATGTTCCAGTCTTTGCTACCGGCCCAAAAACTCAGAAAGAGCTAAGATAAACCTAAGTCTATCTGGAAGGACTTGGCAACCTAAAGCAGGAACTAAGTCTGTTCATCTTCCTTAAAATATCTCCCACGGAGGAAGGTGTGGAACTCAGTTTGTAGGATGCCTGTGTGGCATGCACAAGGCCTGGGTTCAATTCCTAGCACAGCCTAAACTGGTCACGGTGGGACATGCTAACTTAGGAGGTGGAGGCAGGAAGATGAGGAAGTTAAGGTTATCTCCTGATGCACAGAAAAGTAGGTACCCATTTCTTGGATTGAGACCCTGTATATAATAATGATGATAATGATGATGAAACACCTCTTCTACAGAGTTTAGATCAGGCTTAGTAGGTAAGAGAAATAAACGCTTGTTTTGAGACAGGGTCTCGTGTACTTGCTATACAGTTCGGGTAGCCTTGAACTTTGTTATTGTTTTGAGACAGAGTTCAATGGGCAGGCCTGGAACTTACTACATAGCTGAGTATGACCTTGAACTTCGAATCCCTCTGTCTTCTCGAGTATTTGGATTACAGGTTTGCACCACCATGCCTTGCTCATGCGGTGCTGGAAAGCACTCTACCAAAAACTAAGCTAATTCTCGACCCCTGTTCTTGAATTTCTCACCCTCCTGTTTTTGGCTCCCAAGTGCTGGTTTGCCACCATGTCTCCTTTCTACGGTGTGGGGTCTGAACCCAGGGCATGGCTAGGAAGACACGAGCTACTGAGCTAGAGCCTCAGCCCTGGTGTTCAGTGTTTTGTTTTGTTTTTTTGAGACAGGGTTTCATATGAGTAACCAAAGATAACCTTGAACACCTGATGCTTCTTCTTCCATTTCCCAAGTGCTGGGATTAAAGGTATGTACCACCACACCCAGCTTTATTACATTAAAAAAACAATAATTTCTTTTCTCACAATTTCTTTTTTCAGTTTTAATTATTTGAGAATTTTATATATGATTACTGTATTTACACCATTTCCACCCCTCCATTTTCCTCCTTTAATTCCTTCTGTGCCCCTCCTATACCCTCTCAAATTCACGACCCCTTTTATAATTTATAATTAGAATATTATAATACACACATTTATACACATACACATTTATATACATACACACATTTATATATTATACTGAATTGAATTGCTATTGCCCCCATATGTATGCATTTAGGGATGACTGGGGAAACCTACCAGGGTCTCATCCCTTGAAAAAGCTGATTCTCTTCCTCCCTCAGCAGTCTCTGCCTGTAGCTCTTTAAGAGTGGGGTCTTGTGAAAATTTCCCCAACTACCTTGGTATATCGACTGGGGTGGTCTTCTGTGAGCAACCATGTCACTGAGAGTTCATGGGTGCAGTTTCCCTGCTGTGGCCAGAAGATGCTGTCTTACAGTCTTGCTACGCCCTGCCCTCCTCTGAGATGTTCTGGAGGTTTAAGCGTAGGGATTGTGTTGTAGATGTCCCAGTAGGAGCTGGGCACTCTCTGAACACTTACTCTGCCTTTTCATCAGCGTGGATCTCTGTAGTGGCCCCATCTGCTGCAAACGAAGCTTCTTCCATGAGGAATGAGAGCTGCGCTTACCTGAAAATTTCACTTTTCTTCTTTTTCTTACATTTTACTTATTTTGTGTGAACGTGTATGTGTTCGAGCAGGCTCATATGCATACGCACTCACACACTCACCAAAGAACAACTTTGGGGAGTTGGTTCTCTCTTCCCACCGTGTGCATTCCAGGGATTAAATTCAGTCTTTCAGGCTTGGGTGCACTGGGTCATCTGTCAGATTGCTTCCTGTCTAATGCTTATGTTTTAGTGGACGCCGAATCCAGTTTCCTCTTTAGAAGAATTTCTCACAGTTTCTGATACAGAATCTTTGTCAAATTCAGTCTGGTAAACCCTCACAACACCCCCACAACAGTGGAAAGTTACAGCCAGGCTGAAAGACACATCCTGACTGGGGCTGGCAAGTGTTGTTCTAACAGATGCCAGAAGAAAGAGGGGGCGAAGGCCGATGCCATACATGTCATGACCAGTAAGGCGGCAGACAATGGTGAAATGAGCTCAGGCACAATTGCCATGCCCTTGTCTGCACCTCACTTCTGGGGGGCGGCATGCCCTCCAGGCCTGGCCTCTCTGCCTGCTCCTAGTCTAGTGCCAGGCCCATAAAGGCACAGCTGACTCAGCACACGGTGTTGTCCCAGCATGTGGCTTCTCAGCACTGTCAGACTGTACGTGGCTTCATCAGCAACACGCAGCACCCTCGATTCGTGTAAATCACTCTAGTCTGATATGCGGCCTGGAGTCTACCGGCGTGATCTGTCCTTGGTCATGTTGCTATTCCCAGTGCTCATCTACTGTGTGTGTGTGTGTGTGTGTGTGTGTGTGTGAGAGAGAGAGAGAGAGAGAG
>LOJH01015720.1:1801-12300 GCA_001685095.1 Ellobius talpinus | reverse complement strand
TGTGTGTGAGAGAGAGAGAGAGAGAGAGAGAGAGAGAGAGAGAGAGAAGAGAGAGAGATCCATTTGATTTGATTTTGGAGCAGGAACTTACAGAGGTCAAAGCCATTAACTGAAAATCTGGGATTCTCTGGGAAGCGAAATAACGGGCTCCGTCTGCTCGTCTTCTCCCCCTCCCCCACAGCCCTTCTCTGCATAGTCCTAGACTAATCAGCGCTAGTGATTAGGCACAGGTGTTTCACTAAGTTGACCATGGTTTCATGTACGCAATGCTGGAGACAATCAGAAGGTACAAGTGCCTTGGAGAGGGAGTACCTTCTGCACCACTTTGTGTAGAGGCCAGTGACCCCTCTGAGGGGCAAGGAGGCAGGCAGGATGAGAGGTAAGAGTGAGAACCAAAGCTGCAGTCCCAAGCCCAAGGCTGGCATGGTGGCATGAACCCGCAGTCTCAGTGTGCACCACAGCACGCGTGTGGAGCTCAGAGAAGAACCTTGCGGAGGTGACTCTTTCTACCACGTGAGCCTCAGGCTCAGGTTATGACTTGGCAGCGAGAGCCTTTCCTCACTGAGCCATCTCCAAGGCCCTGCTTGTTTGTAAGACGGGATCTCACAGACCCTAGAGTAGACCAAACTTCAACGCAGCAAGGGTGACCTTGAACTTCTTTTTCTCCTGCCTTCCCCTCCCCACTCTGCACCACCATACCCAATGTATGGGACGCTAATCCAACCAAGGGCTCCACGCAGGCTAGCAAGGTAACCTCTCTACCTACTGACCTACATACATATCCAAGTGCCAGTCTGGGAAATATACACTGGTTTGTCATTTGTGCTCCTGTTCACAGCCAGACAGATTCTGCCTCCTGTTTTGATTTTTATCTGCAGAGCCCTGGTGAGCCAAGTCTAGAAGAGAAACCAGAGAAAGAGTCACAAGTCACTGACCATAGCTATTCCTCCCAGGCAGAAAGGTGGAAATGTCCTAGGAATTGAAGAGCAAGGAGATCAAAGTGTAAAAGATGAGAGTAAAGCCTTGAAAGCCTTGGGGGCAAAGCCCTAAGCTAGAATGCAGGGGAAGGAACAGGCCCCAGACTCAGCAGCCTTGCTACAGAAACAGTCTAACCAATCATGGTGGTTCCTAACTGCAGTCCCAGAACTCAGGAGGCAGAAGCTGAGAGATTACAGGTTTAAAGCCAGCCTCTGCCACACCTTGAACTGTTGGTACCAAAAACCAAAATGGAAGCAATATCTACTTGGTCCAGGTGTGGTAGAAAGCCCCTGTCAGTCCTCAGCACTGCACAGAATAAGGCAGGAATCTTGCTCACCACAAGCTGGAGGCCGTCCTCGGCTACACAGTGAATTCGTGGGCTACACTGCGAGGCTCTGCCTCAAAGAAATGAAGGAGCGTTGTACTGGAGGAGCTAGGTCAGTGGCTAAGTGCGGCTCTTCCAGAGGACCCTTTCCCAGCCCTCACATGGGGTTCACAACTGCCTATAACTCCAGCCCCAGGGGATCTGACACTCTCTTCTGGTCCACTCGGGCATCCGCTCACACGCCATACTCTCACACAAACACATACACTGCAAACTTTTATTCCAAGAGCTTGAATAGTAGACAGGGTTCACTTCATGAGCCGAAGCTTTCCGGGTGTTTGTTTGTTGGAGACAAGTCTCACTCAGTGGGCCTGGAACTCATGGTACTCCCCTTGCCTCAGTCTCTAAGTGCTGGGACCACAGGTGTAAGCCACCACAGCAGGCTGCAGTGTGTGCTTTGCTGGAAGTCACTTCGGTTTAGGAGGAACTGCTATCTTGTCCATTTATTATTTACAGCTATGCTTCTTGCTTTGCTTACTCTGTAAAAGAAAACTCTGGGTTTTACCTCAGAGCAACCCATTTCCCGTTTCCTGACCCTGAATTTGATCCTGGTCCTGGCCTAGCCCATGGACTTTCCAGGCCCACGGGAAGGAAAGACACTAGAGGATCAGAAGGGGTCATATGACAGCTGTTGCTTCCTCCTGTGTGCAGGTGACACATTATGGGAGGTCTTGTGGCACTGCCTACAGGGTGGATTTCTGTCTCCACTGTGTGATTATTTGTAACAATGAATGTTCTAAGCCCACTGTTTCCTTTGCCAGGGATTGGTCTGGGTGGAGTCATGGCAAAGGGTAGTCATCAAATGCCTTTCTCAATGGTTTTTTGCTTTGTTTTGTTTTTTCTTAATCTAGGAGAAAGATCCATGAAAACCACTTCTTCCTCCTTCTAAATGCTCTATCATATTCGAAGAGGGCCTTGATGCCTGGCCCTGTGGACATTTTGAGACCACAAGCTATGCACTCACCGATAAGAGCAGCATGCAAGGAAGCAGGTAGGCACAATGGATCAGCAAGATTCCAAATGGCCTCATTGAATCCATCAAAGCCAAGAGAAGCCTGCCTTCTTCATACGGGGATTGCAGGCATGCACCACACGCAGTCTCTTTGCAGTTTAAATGAATCTGGATAGCTGATTTCTGAGTCTTTGTTGTCATTTAAGGGTTGGGGCGTATAGCTCAGAGTGGGACATGCACTGACACACAGAGAACTCAACACTCAAGACTCTAAGAGAGGAGATAGATGGACAGATAGTGGCGACACACACCTTTAATCCCAGGACTCAAGGTCACCAGGGCTACCTGAGATTAAATCTTCCTAAAAGAGAAATAGAACTCACACAAAGGTGATCCCAGCACTCGGGAGTCACAACCTTAAACCCAGCACTACGGAGATAAACCGACAGATTTTAGATTTTTCTTTCTTTTTATTTATTTATTTATTCATTCATTCATTCATTCATTCATTCATTTGAGACAGGGTTTCTCTGTGTAGCCTTGGCTGTCCTGGAACTCAAACTCACTCAGTAGTCCAGGCTGGCCTTGAACTCATCTGATTTTTTTTAAAAGGCTCTTTTTACACTTGACCTTAGCCAAAAGTCCGAGAAGCAATCTTAAAGGCTCCTTTTTATTATTTGTGTGTGTATACACGTGTTCATGTGTGTGTGTGTATACACATGTGTTCATGTGTGTATGTGTGGGTCAGTGTGTATGCCAGAGATTGACCTCGGGTGTCTTTCCTTAGGCTCTGGCCTCTTTGTCTTGTGAGACAGGGTCTCTTACTGTGACTTGCTAATTAAATTAGGCTGTGTGTCTAGCAAGCCCTGGGACCTTCCTTTCTCTGTCTCCCAGGGCTGGGATCATGAACACATGCCACCAGATCTGTCATTGTTGTTGCTGCTTGTTTTGTTTTTTTGGAGACACGGTTTTTCTCTGTAGCCTGAGCTGTTCCTAAATTCACTCTGTAGATCAGGCTGGCCTTGAACTCAGAGATTTGCCCGCCTCTGCCTCCCAAGTGTTGGGACTAAAAGTGTGCACCACCACTGCCTGGTTTTTAGTAAAAGACCAAGACCTGGTGTTTTGCCTTAGCACTGAAGAGTCAGCTTAGGTTCTCATGTTTGATTGCAAGTCCTTTACTGCATGAGCTGCCTCCCAGCCAGCTTCTTACCCTGCCTCTTTTTCTTCTTTCTGTGACACAGTCTTGTAAGCATCCATCTCACTACGCATCTGAGGGGCCCTGGAAATTCCTGATCATCGTGCCTTCGCCTCCTGGATGCTGGGATTACAAGTGTGTGCCAACCCAGGATTCATGCGTACTAGGGAAGTTCTTTACCAACTGTGAGATAACCTGTCTCAGAAAATAAGGTGGAGAACCAAGTGAGGAAGATACAATGCTGACTGTTGACTCCCACAAACCCACACATGGGCATGCACACATGCATCTATCACACACACACACACACACACACACACACACAAATGGTAAAGTTTAAAAAGCACACAGAAGACCAGTTTCTGGGAAACTTATGAAGAGTGAAATCCACCCCCAAGACTGGTTGTCACTGGTTGGCAAGTGTCAAAGTATCAAGGATACCTACTACTTGTTTGCCTTCTTTTTTTGTTTCTTTGGTTGGATTTTATTTTATTTTTATTATTCTTTTAACCATTTACTAATCTTCCATATACATTCTGTCATCTGACTTTACAACAGCCCTGTGAGGTTGGCAGCACAGATTTCACGATGTAGATCGAAAAGTGAATCTCAGAGCCACAGACCTGTTCAGGGTTCTACGGTTAGCAACAAATTTATATAAATTGGCCTAAAAGTTTGCCATTTATATAAAAATTCAACACTCAACCTCCTTTCATAATAACCCCACTTATTGGGGATAATGAAGATAAAATAAATTCAAGACTCAAAAAATTCTTTTGAGGGGGGAAACGTACTATATAATTACATAATATAATTACTTATGACATATGGCTCACTCCCCTCCCCATCCTAACTCGTTCATGGGCCCAGAATTTTCTATTTTCCTTCTTCTGTCCTCAACTGAATACAGCAGGGAAGGGTGTGTTCCTGTTGGAAGCTGTGTGAATTACCATCAGGACAGTTGCAGCACTGAGCGTGAATTACCATCAGGACAGTTGCAGCATCGAGCAAACTGAGACCGGCACAGACTATCATGAAACCAGGACTCACTAAAGTACCACAAAAGCTGGAGTGTCAGGTGAGCATGACTGCAGAGAGGGAAAACGCGGTGTCAGGGCTCACACCGGCATCCACAGAGTCATCTGAGGCAAGGTAGTGGCAAGGAAAGCTGCAGACTGTATAAAGGAACAGAAGATGCACGGGAGCCCATGCAGAAGCATTGTGGAGCAGAAGATGCATGGGAGCCCACGCAGAAGCATTGTGGAGCAGAAGATATATGGGAGCCCACACAGAAGCGTTGTGGAGCAGAAGATGCACAGGAGCCCACACAGAAGCATTGTGGATCACGCATCTCTCCAGCTGGCTACAGGGAACACAGACTGTCAAGATTGTGTGTATTTATTATGCTCACATTCTGAACCAAGGAATAGCTCCGGACTAAACCTCTGAGGCTAAAATATGACATCCCCATCATTCCTGATGGATAATAAATAAAATGTCTTTTAAACTGGTGAGTTATGCTGAACTCGGCTTTTCTTTGGGATCTCCTTTGGATTCTCCTGCTTTAGGACCAGAAAAGCGTTATGTTGAGATTTTACCGGTAATTCTAAGTCTATGCAGTTAGAGTGTCAGGTGAATTTAACGTAGTAAAACTTTTACCATCTACAGGAAAGATCATATACTATTCAAGCCATTCAAATACAAAGCCATTTTCCAGAGTCTTTTCAACTGAGGAGAATCCTGTTCAGCATGCTTCTCCCGAGGAGGTTCAGTTGAGCAAGCTTCATTTTGTTTTTTCCCTTCTACAGTAGCCTTTGCAATGGACCACAGTGACAGTGGCATAGCTGGGGCTGCACACAATGCCTGGACGGCCTAAAGCCACACCGCTCATCTCTGCCAAGACCATGCGTGGCTCCAGAGACTTGGACCTGACTGGGGTGGGAAGTGAAGAAAAGACAAACAGAAGCTGAGATCAGGGGGTCTGGGCTTGAAAGCTGAGGTTGGAGAGGCCGGAGCAATCTGGAAGCTCGTGTGTTCGTTACATAGAGTTGAACGCATGAGCAGGGTTACTGCATATGGCTGAACGAGGTGGCAGGGCTATTAGGTACAGATTGGCAAGGAGGCTGGGTTTGTGATATAGGCTGGACCCAGGAGGCAGGTTTAGTTAATCTCAACAGGACAGTCTCTGTAGGAGAGCACCTTAGGCCATGAATATCTGGGGGAGAAAGCTACGGTGGACGTTTTCTGTGCACACTGTCAACATCCATAATGGACCAGAAGGGAAGGCTTTGCCATTTTACTTTCGGTCTGAGCTCTGGGGTCCTTGACATAGCCGTGCCCATGACAGCAACACACATTCACTCAGGACTTTAACCATTCAAGGCTTCCTCAACTTTCTACACATCTCATCATTTATTTTGGTTTGGCTTTTGTTTCTTTTTGAGACAGGGTTTCTTTCTGTAGCCTAGAACTTGCTCTGTAGACCAGGCTGGCCTCAAACTCAGAGATCTGCCTGACTTTGCCTCCACAGTGCTGGGATTAAAGGCGTGTTCTCTCTCTCTCTCTCTCTCTCTCTCTCTCTCTCTCTCTCTCTCTAATTTGAGCAGACAACATTCATAAGTCTGTTCAGGCAATGTGCTTGAGTTCCCGAGGAGCCCGGAGGATAATTTCAACTGTCCCTCCCCTCCTTTGAGACATCTCATTGCCTTGGAGCTCACCAGTCAGGCTCACTGGCTGCCAGCTTATTCTGAACTTCCTGTCTCTCCCTGCCAGCTTACTCTGACCTTCCTGTCTCCCCCTCCCTAGCACTGAGTCCGCAAACACGCACAGTGATGTCCAACTTTTATGTGAGGGCTCAGAGCCAAACTCAAGTCCTGTTCCTACAAGGCAAGTGCTCTCTTGACAGCGGCACTCCAACCCCTACTTCATTGTTTTTACTAGGAAAATGCAAACAGTGTAACTCTAGACTTTAGAAGTCAGCCTGGGTCTTCTCTGACCCAGCTCTCTCGTTTTATAGGTGAGAAAATTTGGACCTAAGAGCACACAGGTCCTTAAAAGCTGCAGTTCTGACTGATTTCTGCTGTGGGGGAGTTTCTGTGCTGTCAGTCTTGGCAGCCCATAGCTAGTATCTGTTGAGAGTTTCCTCAGGTTTCTGAGGTGGCCATTTGATCTCTCCCCAGCCCCAGGCCTGTAACTAATACAATCCTAGCCACCCCCCACTTTACATACAGGTTAAGGGGCACTAAGGTAACCAAGGACACAAACACATGGGGAATTCCAGACGAATATCTAGGTTTTAGGTCTCAAACCCGGTGTCTATTTAACGTATCAAAGCAGATGCTAGCTGCCATGTTCTTCCTTCATCCCTCAGTCTGTACCCTGCTACTGTGTCCTCCTGGCTAGTAGCCCAGGCTGGCCTCGAACCTGCGATTCTTCTGTTTCAGTCTCCTGCCTGGTGGGATTTCCAGTGTGTGCCACCACTCCCAGACCATCCCTTAGTTTTTCATTGTTGACAGGTTCCCCTCACACCTGTGTCCCAACAGCTCGGAGAATGCAACTCAGGGGTTCATGCATTCTGCAAATACTACTATCACCGAGCCATGCCCTTAGCCCCTGAAAGAAAAATATTCTCTTAGGTTCCTTTCAGGCCAAGCTGGTCCCCACCCAATTTTCCAGTAACATGTGTATGACTGGAATCTTGTGCCTGCTCTTTACACCACCCACCCCAACACCTACCCGCTAGGCCCTCACGGAAAGATTTAATGCTAACTTGGTGACTAGAAAGCTGTCATTTCAGAGCAAACTGTTTCCCAGCCTCCTTCGAGAAGCATTCACTGTCCTTTCTATTGAACCTGGTCAGGGCAGAACCTCTAGGCTTTGGGCTCTGCAGATGACAGACACCCACCCATTGTGTGCTGTGAACAGTACAGATTGATTGCTCTTCCTGGGGTCTTCCTGTCTGGCGAGAAGCAAGCTGGCTGCCCCTGGCTATTACTGGTTAAACAATGAAAGCGCCCATTGTAGCTGTAAGAGATTGCTGGGTCTTGGGATATTACAGCCGCAGGGTCCCCTAAATTTCTTGGAGCAAACTGAGGCAGACTTTAAAAATCTCTTTCATCCCGATGTCCCCAAAGCTAGCAAAAGGTAATGAACCACATGGCCAGTCAAAGGGTGCTGCAGCTGAGCTGCAGAGCTAGCCAAGAGGTCATGGCCGCAGTCCTCAAGGGAAGAGCCAGCAGAGACAGGGAACCTGCTTATAACAAAGACCTTTCATTTCTGCCCTTGCCTGGGTCCAGGCCTAACCTACACTTAAAATTCTGAAAGAGAATATGGTCATTAAAGAATAAGACAGCCGCGGGCAGATTGCAATCTTGGAATAATAATTGTATGTGTGTGAGAAAGGAGAACCCCGCCTCATGAATCATCCAACCATTGTTCTTTGTGTGGTTTTTTTCTCAGCTTGTTTCCTTAGCTTTTTTCAATTACTTTTTTTTTTTCCTGCTTGAAGAAAAAACTCACTTCGAATTAATCTCCTGTGATGCCAAAGCTTGCCTGGCAACATAAGCCCCATGAGCTGGGGCATGTTTTTATCAGGAGCAGAAAGGAATCTCTGTAATGTGTTCTGTGATATCTGGGACTGTGAGCTGGGGACAGAGCTGTGGCACCCTGGCCTTTCTCCCCACCATCCATCCTCTTCTGAGGGACACCAAGATGGCAGTTTAGGAAGGATGTTAAGTAAATGGGGCAGAAAACACCATGAATACACCAACCAAATTCATTTTCTCTCTGTTAGTCTCTGGCAGGATATCTCAGCCTCCTGCCACCCTATGTAGCCCAGGCTAGCCTTGAACTCTCTACATGGCCCAAGCTAACTCCAAACTCCAGATCTTCCTGCTTCAAGCTGGAATTACAGGCATGCACTGCTATGCCTGATGAATTTTCTTTACCTAGGCGTGCATTTTAATGGCTTAGTGGCAGATCCTGTGATTATCAAACATTATTTCTGTCTCTATGTGCAATGCTCTTCTTCAGCACCCTGATTTCTGGGAAACTAGGCCTGTTGATTACAGCTTGTCCACTCTTTTGTTCTCTAAGGCCTGTGGCGGCTGCTGCTCCTCTTCCTTTGCTCTTTCCCAGGCTTCACCACCACACCATCATCACAGACATGAAACAGAAACTGTCCGAGGCTGTTTGATTTGGAATAAACTCCCCACGAGGCCCCAGCAGAGCAAACTAAAAATGGAGTCACTCACGCTCCACTTTCTCCCCCAACAAGCTGAAACTACACTGTTTATTCAACCTTCTGAGAAATCAGGATTAGAGAGATCAGAGCCAGAATTTCCCCGACAGGCCAGTTTCCAGAGTCAGGACCAGGAAGTCCTTCTGTCTTAATCCCTTCACAAGACTTGCAGCCTGAAGGAACCCTCTGCCTACCCACCAATCACTCTTCCATTCCTCCTCTGTGTCCCTACTTACAACCTTCAAGTGGCCAATCCACTTTCTGTGGAAGTAATTTGTTTAAATTTATTTTATATGCATTGGCATGAAGGTATCAGAGCCCTGGAACTGGAGTTACAGACAGTTGTGAGCTGCCACGTGGGTACTGGGAATGGAACCTAGGTCCTCTGGAAGTGCAGCCTGTGCTCTTAACCACTGAGCCATCTCTCCAGTCCCCTGATTTCTGCATTCTTTAGGCCTCTGCTGGTGTTACAAAAGCCATCTCTCAGCTGAGGGAATAGCACAGTTGGTAGAGGGCTCCCCTTAGCACAAAAGAGGCTCTGTGGTCAAACCCCAACCCTAGATAAACTGATGGGATGGTCCATGCTACAATCCCAGGACTTTGGAGCTAGAGGAGGATGGGAATGTCAAGGCTATCCTTAGCTACAGAATTTGAGGCCAACCTGGAGTATTTTAAATAAAGGTTAAAAAAACACAAAAAAACAAAAAACCCTTTTCTACAGTTCTCATGGGAGCACTTCATTGTATTTTACCTAATGAACGGTTGCCCAATTCCAGACTCAAACAAAGTCAAATAAGCTTGTAAAACCGAACTGTAATTCTGTCCTTTGAAACTTGGTTTCCTCCCCGAGGACAGAGCGGACGCCCTTGACTTTCCCCAGGCAGCAGCCTCCTGGCTCCATTCTGAAGCTTCCAGTCTTGCGTTCATTGGAATTTTCCTGCCATTTTCACAAGTGCAGCAGATAGAATATTTGTCACCAACACCGTGGGTCACTTGTGTCTCCGAAATGTGACCTGAATACTAATTTACTCATAATTTTAGAGTTCTGGAAAATATAAATATGACTGAATATGACTGACCTGTGTTCGGGAACCTTGAAAAAAAATCTTTAAATCATGAGAGAGAGAGAGAGAGAGAGAGAAGAGAGAGAGAGAGAAGAGAGAGAGAGAGCGCAAGAGCTTGTTGAGCCTAAACAAGGGATCATACAGCAACCTTTGTGCCAGAAACTTGAGCTGTATATCAAGAGGCTATTGAGCTGGGTGATGACACACATTAATAATTCCAGATACTTAGTAGCTGGAGGCAAGTTCAAGACCACCCTTGCCAATTTTGTAATGATTCAGCCACACAACATGGCTGACACTTCCGAGTTCCAGGGCCACGTATGTGCAAACCCTTAGGCAGAAGTGCCTAACGGCCCCGGGAATCTTAAAGGACCCCACGTGCAGCATAGTTGCATCATCTATGTATGGTGCAGCTGAGCCCTTGCGTGCATGTGTGAGCTCTGTCATCTGCGTATGACGTAGTCACGTCAACCCCTATGTGCATAGGCTAGGCAGCTTTTAAAAGCTAGACGCTCTCGCTGTCTCTCTCGCGCTCTCTCTCTCTCTTGCTCTCTCTCTCTCATACAGTTATAACTGACCTATACATTGCATTCAAAGATAAAAGTTTTGTTTGTTTTGTTTTTACATTTATTTATTCGGAGGGGCTTCAGATGCCACCGTGTGTGTGTGTGTGTGTGTGTGTGTGT
>LOJH01015719.1:11425-22536 GCA_001685095.1 Ellobius talpinus | reverse complement strand
AATAAAACATTCATAGCATACAGAGGGGAATCCCACATCATCTCCCCTTTTCTGTATAAATATAAAGGAAGGTATTAACTTTAACATAGTAAAATTACATATAACAAAACAGGTATCAAGTAAGAATTACAATTACAATATTTATATCTGCTTTATCTTTTATCATAACTAAGGAAAACTATAATTATAACTATCTATTTTTTTATTAAAAATTTTCACCTCCTCCCCTAACTATCTATTCTTCAACTCCACCAAATACCCCAAGAAGGATATAATATTACCTAAGTTAACAGGAAGTGCATTGTAAGCAACTTCTTTTGTTGGGGGAGGGTCACAAAGGGGTTGGACATGGAAGGACTGGTAAGGGATTGTGATTGGGGTGCATATCGTGAAGCTCCTAGAGAATCAATAAAAATGTTATATGGAGGTGAAAAAATAGAAAAAAAGACTCAAATAACTGAAATCATGAATGAGAGCAATCAATACTGACCCTTCCAGAAGGATAAGAAGGAAGACAGTGACATGTGCCAACCAACAGGATAACTTAGAAGTGAGCACATTCCTACTGAAGCTGACCTGAAAAAAAAACCAGAAAGCATGGATAGATCTATAATAACAAAATAGAATTCATAATTTCAAAATGTTCTCAATACACAAAAGATGCCCATGTGCAGAGGGCTTCACTGGCGAAATTCTGCCACATATGAGATAATTAATACAAATACATGCTTTACAAACTCCTCCAAAAACATAGAAAGGAGCTCTTATGACTCATTCTGTCAGGTCAAGGTTACCTGAAGAAAAAAATAAATCAACAGCAAAGACATCACAACCAAAGAAAACTACAGATTACAGTACTGTGAACACAAATGTAAAAATGCTCAACAAATACCAGAAAATGTTTATTTTTGTGTGCATGGTGTATTGTGTGTGTGTGATTGTGTGTGAGTGTGTGTGAGTGTGTAGCAGTCAGAGGACAATCTTGGGTGTCAGTCCTTGCCTCCCCCTTGCATTGCCTGGCTGACTGGCTAGCAAGCTCCCAGATTCTCCAGTCTCATTTCCCATCTTGTCATAGGATGGCTGGGATTGAAGACACACTTTACATGGGTTCTGGGGATCTGAACTCAAGTTCCCACCCTCGTGTTTTACTTCCTGGAACCTCCCCAGCCCAAACACCAGCAAACTTGATGAGCAAGTACGACACCACAATCAAATGGAATTTAGCCCAGCAATGTCAGATTTTCTTAACATCTGAAAATCAACTAACAGGACGCACTGTATTAATAGAACTAAGAATGAAAGCCACCGTTGTCTCCACAGATATAGAAACTGCTTGGCAAAGGCCAAAAGGGAGGTGAGAGGGCAAAGATGCTCGAGCAAGCTAATAAGACTCAAGGGACACTGTTTTACTTAGAGGTGAAGACTGTATTCCTGAAGAGACGATAAAGGTCAGTCTACACGGAGAGCCTTGAGCAGTTGCTTATAAGGGATCAAAGCCGGAGCCATGAGAACTTTGCACAGTGCTTGGACACATGAAAGCAGCACATTAGGAAGCTAATCTGCACTGAATTATCCAGCGATCAATTTTTATACGCCGATGTGACTCCAAGATACAGGGTAATGATCGCCAAGACTATCTGGATGATAAATTGCAATCTAATTTACTTCTGGGGTGGATCCAGATTTTGCAGCTGTGAATATATAGTGTTTGAGGCTCTCTTTAAGCAAAGGAAAAACTGAAAGAGAAATCAAGAAAAAAAAATTGTGTATTTGTTTAGAATGAGAAATCAAGACACGTCCATGGCCAACTCCAGAACACTCAACACACGGAAGTGATGCGGAAGGGACACCAGGCCAGAAGGAGGCAGGGATCTAAGCCATTAGTTAGATCTGACTTTTGTCACGTGAACAAAAAGTATCTGCACATGGGACATGATGTGTAGGACTCAGAAGACACTGCATAAGAGGGGACTTGGATTTCGGGTCTCCACAGCTTCCTGGTGACCCTGCCTGTGGTTTCAGAAGTCTTTATGTTTAGGTTTGAGAGAACCAGCTGCCAACATCTTGTCCCGACCTCACATTCAGTCACATGCTGATGGCTCCAGGCCAGCTCTACTGTGAGACTTTACACTCTAGAATAATAGCACACACCACATATTCTGCCCCTACCTCCTGGTTCTGGGCATACTGGACTATCCAGAGGCCAAAGTTATCAGACTTGATGTAGACCAGGAAGAGGCTCTAGGGTGTGATTTCAGCGCCTCTCACCAGGCTCTGCCCAGTCTCTCACAGTGCCCTCCACTGCATTCACTTTCTCTACCTCCCACTCACCCAAAGATGCCACAGCAGCCTGGCCAGTGAGCAACACAAGGGCATTTCAGACCAGGACAAACACCTAAAAGGGGCCCTTTCTGGGCCTGAGAGAAGCCAGGGGCCATGGTCATGGGAGAGGCAACTCTCCAAGCTACTTCTACAGCTAAACACATGGCTTCAAATTCCTCCATGCTAGTGACCTGAAGATGAAATGGTGTCCTGACCAGTCTCGCTGCCATTGGCTCACACCTGAGGTGTATATCAGTGGACATGATTGGCCTTTACTACGGTGAGCAGGGAGATCCCAGACCTACTGCCTGTGTGTGTGTCTGAGGTACGTGGGTTCACCTCCAGTATCTCCTTTGACTGACAGCCTGGGTCAGGACCTTCCTCTGTTCTTCATTCCCTCTCCAGAGAGGGTGTACAGACTTTAGTGGGTTCTACAGCATTGGCCTTCTCTGTACAGCTTTTTTTCTTGAATCTATGGACCCATTTCACAGATAGGGAAAGTAAGGCTCAGAAACCACCAGAAACATACCTGACTTAGATGTTCAGACATTTTCATTCTTCTATGTTGTCCCTTGAATAAAAGTGGATTCTCTCCTGAACTTCTAGCTCTCTCATGGGGTCCCCCAAGGAATCCACTCCATTCCTCAGAACCATAAGAATGAACAGAGGATAGATGGGAGAGAAGATGGCATGAAGTGTTGCAGGAACACAGCAGTGTGCCAGGGTGAAGACGGTCAGGATCTAACAAGGGGAACTCCATGGCCCACACCTGGGCTTGCCTCTCTTTGAGGGCCCTGGCATCTTGATATGTAAGCACTGATCAGGTAGGATCCTCGCTGCCTGCCAGCAGGCCTGCCCAGGAGCTACATGAGCATCACTGAGGATAAGTATTGGATACCAACTGTGCTTTGACCCAAAAGACATAGGTTCAAATCGTGCCTCCACCATGGGGCCAAGGAGAAGGCAGCCAGCCTTCCTGAAGCTGGTCTCCTCTCCCTACAAAACGGGGCTGGTAAGAAGAGTACCCATCTAACTGATTCATGAAGAGGATGGGGGGTGGGGCTGGTAAGAAGAGTACCCATCTAACTGATTCATGAAGAGGATGGGGGGTGGGGCTGGTAAGAAGAGTACCCATCTAACTGATTCATGAACGGGAACGGGTTTGCTAATGATTCTCTGTACCCGATGAATGTTTACAGCCAAATAAGTAGCAGTATTTGGCTGAAATATCCTGGCCAGGAATGAACGCCCACTTCTTTGGGTAAGGACTAGCAAGGGAAGCCTTGGGTGCAGAGATGGGGTAGAGACTGTCTTAGGTCTGCTGTGCTCACCTCAGCTGACTGTCAGAGCACAAAATTTAGAGACGTAGTACCTTGGCTCTTCATCCCAGAATAAGAACTTCTAAACTAGAGATCATGTAGCCCCGGTGTTTCAATTTTCCCATCTGTAAAATGGGGGTGAGAATACCTATCTAATTGGAAGACAATTGGTTGGCATACTTATTCAGTGGTTAGATGAAACAGTACCTATGAAAACCAAGTGTCATATTTCTGATGTCACATTCATTGTCAGCCACATAGTCCAGAGACTAGTGCTGGCCCTGAGACTGAGCCACACACGCCATGTGAGTTTTTGTGTAGACCACACTGCTCCAGAGGGGGTTTCCCACAGCTGTCAAGCCTCTGTCATCTGCCTAACCGTTTCCTCCACTTACCCTGCTCAGATTTCCAATTATTTGTCCTGTTTTGAGTTCAACCGGGATATTAGCTGCAATCTGGCTTTATAAATGGCGGCATCGTTAGTGTTCCCAGCTCTCTCACTCATTCCTCGCTCTCCCTCCAATGAGCTCTGCTTCCTTTAATTAAGCCCTTTGCTAAGTACCCAGCAGGTGATGCACGTTTGGAATGGCCTTTGTTCTGGGACTGGGTGCTTTCTCGTACTGAGGACTGGAGAACCACCGCCTTTGAAGTCTGACATTCATCCTCACAATTAGGGCAGTGGGACAGGGCAGATAGCTCAGGAGAGAGGCTACCCAGCTCTGGCTCCAGCCGGCCTCTCTACCTGAAGTGGGGTGAGGTGTGAGGGCACCTCTGCCATGCCCACTATTTCACTGTGACATCTACTGGGGACTGGAAAGTCAGCCAGAGTCGTTGACAGAGGACCCGCTTTGCAGATTCACCGATAGTGGAACAAAAACCACGGATCTTCAGAGCCATCAAGATACCAGGAAAACTGCCAAAACTTGCCAAGACTTGGACATTGCTCATCCTGAGATTGAGTCCTCCAGGCCTACCTCAGCAGTTCACCTTAAATGTCTCCTGTGTGAAATGAGGTAATGGTATCTGGTTCTCAGATGGTGGCTTATGGGAGTCATCTGGAGTTCCACACCTTCCACTGCCAGAATACTTGACAAAAAGGCTCACTAGGAGAAGGTACTGACTGCCAGCCTCCAACCATGCATACCTGTGAGGTCCCCTTGAGGTTATTCTGGCCATAGAGACAGAATGGAGCATACCTTTCTCTGACTGTGCTGACCCTGACTGGATGGATGCAAGCCTAGCTCACTACACACCCCTCCACTGAAATCATGCTGGGTCTGTCTGCTCCCACCCAGACCTGCTTCTTACTGTCTTCACCACACAAATGAAAGGATAGCTAGGGTCAGTAAGCAGTGGGCAGGCTGTAGTGACTGAATTAGGCCAGCTCAGCTGATAGATTCAATAGCCAGCCACTGCCATAGCTGCTAACTCTTAACAGGAGCTTCTGCCTCACTAAGCATCATCAACAGGTAAGCCACAGCAAACACAACAAAGATGCAACTGCACAAAACGCTGAATGTAAACCCCTGTGCAGGGCCTGCTGCATGGAAATGCCCAGAAAACGTCATGAGTTGTGGCGGGTGTCAAGAAGGCCTTGGATAATGGGCGCCATAGTGACTGTGGCTGCCTCTTGCAGAGACACATCTGTAGATGTATCTGTTTCTGTGAAGCTGGCCAATTTCTGTGAAGCTCTCCACCAACCTGGAAACCCCAGCTTGCCCCCAAACACTTCCTATGAACCAGAAGAATCCAGTAGAGAGGACACTGTGCAGTAGGCAGGGAGAGAACCTGGAAGCTTCTACCAGGCAAACAGCAGCAATGCTGGGGCCTCCTTCCAGAGTAAGGTGATACCCCAGGCCTGTCCTCTGGAGGGGATCTGATGAAAAAAAAAGTGAGGACATGGATGCTCCTAGGTATGGTCAAGAAGGTTTACTGTAGATATGAGGGAGAGGATAGCCAGAGGGATCTGGAAGGGTCCAGACTGGACAAGGCCATGAGAGGAGACCAGTAGATGGTAGTGAGAGAGGGAGCAAAGAGAACACCTGGAATCCAGAGACCAAGAGGAGAACCAAGAACCAAGAGAACATGTAGCCAAAATGGCCCAGGTTATATTGGGATCAGGCTTGGGGAAGGGAAGCAGCAGCGCCCATCACCAGGGAGGGAGAGGATTAGGGTAGGAGCAGAGTGGGAAGTGTGGGAGGGACCACAGGTACTGAGACATTTCCTGGGTTTCCTTGAAACCTAACAGAATCCATCCATCCCCTACTCAAAAACCCCTACCACCCTCCCAGGCTCTGCCCGTTACTCCCCCAGGGACTCCACGCGCCACTCAGAGACATTCTCACTCTCAGCTGTGGTGAGCCCTTGTCCCCTCTCCTACCTTAGCGCCTCTGTTCTCTGTCACCAGCAAGAGCAAAGTCAACTGAAACCTGGTGAGTTGTCAAGTGAAAAGGTACTGACTTTGGCCCATTGCTGGTTTTGAGTGCTTGATCACAGTGGGGGACTCTTTGTCCCAGTTCTGAGATTTCAATTTCATTTTTAAAAGTGTTCCCACAAAGGGGCCAGAAAGCCACCAGAAAACACAAGGTTTTGATAGCGCAGCTCAGCTATTCAAGTTTCAAGAAAGAGCCTCTCTGGGTAAGCATCCCTATAGGTCACATGTTGATCCTTAGACCAATCACTGGGGCCCAAGAGACTGGCCAGGTCTTTATCATGTGTCTGGGCTGGGAGGAGCTTGAGTCCAGTCTGTGAAGACAGCCCAGCCTCTTCTTAGAGTGGGCCAGTTCCGGAAGGAAGTTTACTTCCAGAGCAGGAAATAGGTGAGCAGAGGGACCAGGAGTCACAGAAGTACCTCTGTTTAGTAACACCAGAAAAGTACCGCATTTATGCTGTAAGGCTCACCTGCCTCCTCAGGGAGACGGCACAACTAAAACCAGACCTAGTCCTGGCCAAAGAGCCAGCTCCATCTCATCAAAGCCCAAGTGGATGCCTTGAACTCAAGGCTGCTGGGGTTGAAGAGAGCAGTCTGGAGCAGTCGGGGACCTTCTTGGAGCAAGTAGTGGGACTTATTCCACCAGGTCCCAGAGCAGTCACCAGGACCACACTGGGGGCACAAGGGGCAGGAGGGCCTTGGTCTTCCAAAGAGCAGGAGCTCCATCCACAGGACCTGAGCCAACAAGATCAAAATCTAATTTACTCATTAGGCGTGTTTCTTCTGTACAAATCAAATCATGAGCTATTTTTCCACATCGTAAATATTGTTTTAAACTCTTACTCGTGGGCAATTAGATTACAAGCATCGCCTGGTGAGCTATCCGCCAGCTCATTTGGCGGGCCTCTGGCTGCTTTTGTGAGCAATTTCCTTTTAAAATGTTTCCCGATGATCTTCAAGGGTCTTGAAAATCTTCTCCTAGTGGTGCATGAGGCCCTTGTCTTTGGCCATTAATCTCCTGAACAGAACAAGAACGTCCCCCATCTTTTCCCAAAAGGCCCAGCCCTCCCCACATTCTCTCTGATTTTTCAGAGTTGAGTCCACAGGCTTTCTTTACTGCCTCTGTCCCCTCCGAATTAACCATCCAGGAAAGCTGAAGCCATGCCACCGCCCCATGCCCCTTCAGCCCCGTCTTCAGGCTGAGCTCTGTTCCTGCTGCAGGCTGCTGTTCATTTGCCCTGCCTGTGCCTGGGGTTCGAGTTCCATTCTCACCTCTTCCTGGCCCCTGTGATCTCTACAGCTGCCTGAAGACACTTGTCCAACCATCTCCCTGCCCTGTGCTCCCTTCCCTGTCCACTCAGGGGCTGCCTCAATTGCCCGGATTTACCCAGGGTAGTCGGCTCAGAGCTGTAGAGTCATAGCTCACTCTCGCAGTATCCCCAAAGCTCAGCTTTGTGTAGCCAGTCACCAGGACTACCACCTCCCCAAGGAGCTTCCTCAGTCACCTCTCTGAGCTGGACTCATCCACAGGTCATTTTTTCTCCTTGTATTTAAGAAAATATATACGATTTTAATTTATTCTTTGATAATTTCATATGTATATATTTTGATTGCCTTTATCACCCCCAATTCCCAACCAGAATCCCCCCAAAAACATCTCTCTCTCTCAACTTCGCATAAATAAATAAATAAAACCAACTTTGTGTGTGTGTGTGTGTTTGTGTGTGTCTGTGTGTATTCCATTGAGTTCAACTGTGCTTCCCACATGGTCACAGGTGTGAGGCCATCCACCTGAGTATGGGCAACCTCCCAGTGGCCACAACCCTAAAGAAAAACGACTCCCCCTCTCTCAGCAGCCATCACCTCTGAATAGCTCCTAAGCTAAGTACTTGGACCTCATCCACATCCTGGAATTTTGACCAGCCTGACCTCCCAAAGGTTTTGTGTAACCATAACTGCTGAGAATCCATGGTCCACTGGCAGTGTCATGCCCAGGAGGCAGCATTTCACAGCTCTCCTCCTCATCTTCTGGTTCTTCCACTATTTCTGCCCCTCTCTATGTTTTTCTTCAGGGCTGCCTCCTCTGGTGACCACCCAGACCTTCTAGACTAGAAGCTGAATAAGGATGGAGGACTTGTCTATTTGGGGCTGTGTCCCCAGCCTGGAACTATATAAATCTGTGTCGGCTGAATGTGAGACACTGGAGCTGCTTCCAGCATCTCTAGGAAGTGCGTAATTCAGGAAAGAGGAGTATTGACCCTACAGCCAGGCTGGGACCTTGAGGCTTCCCGACCTCAGCTTCATTGCCGCCTGGGAGCTGTTCTATTTCCTTAGGAGTTTAGCCTCTGGAAGGGCAAGGAGTTCATGAGAAAGGAGCCTGGCTTCCTCCACCCGACTCAGGGAAACCAGGAAGTATCCCCCTCTTGCTACCAACTAATCCCTAACCAAGCAAGGGAGCTGATGGGGTGTACCTAGTAGGCCAAGTCTGGGGACAACAAGGCAGCTGCAAGCACTTACTCAGTGCTACTTGTATCCAACTCCTTGTGGTCATAGTACCAGTGACAGCATCATTCTGCTTCCAGGAAGTATAAAGCAAACACACACACATGCACCCACACATGTGTGTGCACACACACACGCATACAAGAACACACATACAAATATGTGACAGCTGTGCTCTATTGTATGGAGTGGGTACACAGACCATTGAGCCCCTTCCATTTTTCAAGGGCTCTTACCCATCTCTCAGCATCCAAAGCACCCCTGCTCCTAACCCTGACTCATCTGTCCACACCTATGCTCAGTAAGGGTTCTTTGTTGGTCATTTACACTTTGGTGTGAAACTAACTCCTGTTCTTTCTCTTTAAGGATCCAACATAGAATATTCACGTCTAACTTTATAGTGAGATTTCTTGTGCCTTAGGGAATGAATTAGAGACTCTGGGTGTGGCTGAGGAAGGGCTAGGTAGAAAGCAGCCCTACAGCTCTGAAATGGGACATGAGGGTCCAGGTTCTTAACTCCCTCTGCATGCCGATGTGGTTTTGAAGGTGATCTCTGTGGGATGGAGGAGATGCCACTGAAGCAGTTCTGTCCCAGAAGTTACTGGGCAAGCCAGGGAAGCTGAGGGAGCATGAGCCTACACCAAAGATTTAAGGGAAGGAGGCCAGGCCTTCAGTTGGAGCCCCAGAACTTTGGTGTCATTGTGACCACCGAGGATCCCTCACTATCTATACTGTTAAAAGCGATGTGGTGATGGATCTGGACAGAGGCCCTGATGAGTCCTCTCATGCTTTGTTGAGAGTGGGTGGAGCAGAGTTGAGGAAGGAGCAGTGACTGATGGGACCCGCAAGGAAGTCGCTGAGTATCTGGAGCGCAAACCACATTCCTGAAGATGGCATGACTGGGCCAGCTGCTGGTGTTAACTGCAGGAAAAGAAAGTAGGGAAGCAATGACAGGGTGGGTAAGGGTTAACCTGAGAGTTTCAGGCTTCGACTGCTGAGCTGCTGACTCCGCGGTGCCTGTGTCCAAGTGTGAATAAAGGATGCAGGTGTGTTCAGAACCTTTGGAGTGAGATGTCTGTATGACATCCAGGTGCGGACTGGGAAAGGCCAAGGCAGCAGCCTCAGCACATACTGAGGGCTTCATATCCACCAGACATTCTTTGAACGGACATTCCCTGAGTGTGTTCTACAGCTCTGGACATGGGACCAGGCCTGGGTTCCTGCTTTGAGAGATTCGCTGTGGAGTGGAGACTGACCAACAGTCCTGGCAGCACCCCAGAGCTGGAGTGGGAGTGTTTGGGGATCCGGCTCTTCCTGGGCTCTGCTCCTACCTGCGGTGTAGCTGTGAAGATCAGCTTATTCCCTTTGAACTCCAGGTTTATCTGTAAAGTCCAGACAGTGGCATCTGCCCTGGTTTGCCCGGGTCATAGGAGGGGGCGGTGACCAATGTGTCCAAATCCAAAGCATTAATGTAAGTGCTTCCTGGGAACTCGGATATGCAGGCCAGAGGTAGCAGAAACACTGGAGTTCTAGAAAGGGAGCCAGCCAGCAAGAGGACAAGTCAGGACGCTGCCCTCTGGCTCCCACGGTCTCCAACTCCCTGTCACCATGAAGGAGAGCTGCTTAGGGCTTCCCAACCCAAAAGGGAAAACAAGCACATTCTTGAGATTAGCAGAGGCAAACACAGCCAGAGCCTTGAGTTCCCATGCACTGGCCAGGCTGTCCCCAGGAGAGAGGCTGGGTAGCGTGGGTTGAATGAGGCCAGGGCTCCGTAAAGACCACCTGCTAGAGGCCCCCATCCTGGCTCAGGGACCACATTTTGGGCTTTTGTGATATTTCCCACGGCCCAGGTTTCATCTCACAGCTAGGTTCAGAAAGCATGCTGAAAGCTGGAAGCCCCACTCCCACCCCAGCTACCCTCAGCTACCAATACCTGCCAAACCCTGTGCCAGGCCTGGGGACAAAGAAATAGTGAACATGCTTTGGAAAGTATCCCCTGGGAAGTCCCTGTATCCCATGGGGACAAGGTGGCAGGACAAACTGCGTGAGATATCAGGCCCCTGGTCAGGAGTCTGAGGCAGGCTTCCCACTGGTTGCAGCCACAGGACAAGATCCTGAGCCCAGGTGACCAGATAAGTATTCACAAAAGTGGACAGTTGAGAGTCACAGCTGACCCAGAGGTCCAGCTACCAGTGATTTCCAAAGATTCAGCCTGAAGCACAGAGCTTACCCTGGGTTCCTGTCACCTCTGCTGATCCCAGCAATGCCTTGGTCACTAGACATCTCAGAATTATCAAACATAATTTACCCACAGGAGGTTAATGGCTTCCCTGAACCCACTTAGGGTGGTGGCCTGTGGGAGGAGGGCAGGTCCTGATCCGAAGGACGACTTCCTTGATTTAGACTTCAGGGTTGGCTGGCTCTAGAGTTTCATTAACAAAAGTCTGCCTCTTCTGCCACATAAGATCTTCATCATGTGTCTCTAGTGCTGGCAGGGATATCTGTCTGTCCTGAAAGGAAAGGCCTGGTAGCCCCAA
>LOJH01015719.1:0-11335 GCA_001685095.1 Ellobius talpinus | reverse complement strand
GCAAGATCCAAGATGGACCCCACAGAGCCCCCAGGAAGAGAAAGGCCAACCCTGTTGGTCATTAGACAGGGTACAAATGTTATCTTGGGCTGCTATACAACGAGAGATGGCAACAGACCAAGGGGCAGGCCTTGGCTCTTCTGGGAACGACCTGGGCCGCCACAGGCAGAGTGGGCTAGGAAGAGGAAGGACAACTACTAGGAAGACATCCTGATGGGGAACTATGGAGGAGTGAGACCTGTCCACCCACATGGCTGCAGGGGATTGACCCTACCTTCGCTGCACTAGGAGCTTCAGAAAAGGAGCTGAGGGGTTCTATTTCTGCCTCTCCTGGGCAGAGGACCAGGCCTAAGGCTTTTAAAGTTCTGGCTTTCCTTTTCCTGGGGTCTTCAGAGAAGAAGAGAAAAATAGAGAGGGAGAAGGAGAGAGGGAGGGAGGAAGAGAGGTTGGGAGAGAGAGAGAGAGAGAGAGAGAGAGAGAGAGAGAGATTACCTGAAATCCACTGGAGTTGTGGTTCATTGTTGAAGGTCTGTGTCTGAGGAAAGGAATGAGGAGAGAGAAGAGTAGGACCAGAAGAGGAGGAACAGAGTGGAGAGGAAGATGATGAGAAGAGGGGGAGGAGAAAGGAAGAGGAGGAAGGGGGAGGGGGAGAGGGAACTGAGAGGGTGAAGATCTAGGGATGGAGAAAGACCCACGCCCATAGCTGCACAAGGCTGCCAGTGACAGACTGAAGAGAGGAATAGCCACCACGTTGTAAGGCTGTGAGCCCTGAGCCCTGTGTCTTTTTCAGTCATAGATGAGGTCCCTGATGCACACGGACAGGACAGGGTTGACAGAGGGGTCAGAGCTACTGCCATGGGAGTTCTGGGGTATCTGGAGACAAAGGCCCCACCTCTTGCACTCCAAGGCTGGGGTTCCCACTCCTGTTTCTCTCACAGGAGGGACGTGAAACCTCCAGCCACAGCCTTCAGATTTTCTCCACTCTTCATTGCCATCCAGTAGTTATCAGTATGGCTTACTCTTCTGTGAGAGTTTTTGCAGCTTAATATTTAACAAAAGAATAATTTCAAAATAACACATTAGTTTTAGAAATTATAAGTTATTTTTAGAACTAGGCAGGCTCAGACAGGAGGACCGCAAGTTTGAAGACAGGCTGGGCTATTAATTACATAGTGAGAGCCATATCAACTAAATGAATATAAAAATATATTAGTTATATGACACAGTGGGCATGTCTGCCTGACCTTCCACAAATGACCTCATCAAAGCAAAAAGCATAAAGGCATGAATGTAGACAGAATGAAGTGGTTACAGAAGTGGCAGACAACCCATAACCATGCTGTGGGCCATAACACCCATAGAGACCCTAAGCTGACTCCAAGGGGAGATGTGGTACAACCCAAGGCTAAGAGGTGGCTGGAACGGGGGATGGAAAGAAGCAAGCATCAGGACATGCTGGCATTCAAACAGCTAGGCCCATGGGTCCCTCCCCTCATCTCTGTACCTAGGCACCAGGCAGCAGAGGCCATGGCCTCAATGACGAAGCTAGAAGTTTAGACTAGAAAAGTCTACAATAGGACCTGTAGCCCTGAATGCGGTGTGTAGGTGTGCACCACTGCATACACTTCTGCTCCTTCAGACACGTACCAATTCCTCTCTCTATAGATATTACTAGAAGAAGGCTGATAGATGTGGTAAGTGGCATTTCCAGATTAGTGCACAGGGCCTACCTAAAACAAATGAACATACCCACACACACACACACACACACACACAATATGATTGAAGGCCACCAAACAGCAAATAATCACAATTCCAAGGCAAGAATGGGGAGAGGAGCTGAAAGCACCTCTAAAGATCCATGAATATTCTCAGAGAAATAACAGAGTATATCATACCTATGCACCAGGAAAAAAAGAAATGACAATCAAAGATCTTTTCAATGAATTCTTTGGGCTCAAAATACTTTTTAAAAACCATGCAAAGTGCTGAATTCCAGGAAGGAGGCACCTGACAGGTAAGTGAGGGTTCTGAATGTTTATATTAATTTCTCTAGACTTCAGGGCAAAAGAATGATGACAAGATCTTAAGAACAAGTACTTGAATGGAGGACCCGAGTTTGATTCCTAGAAACCCCATCAGGTGGCTCACTGGCACCTGCAACTCCAGTTTTGTGTAGGAACTGCGAGCTCATGAGCAGACTTCTAAGACAACGTGTAGAAGTAGAGGAAAATAAAAGAGAGCAGCCTAAGGTTATGGGTGAGGAAGAAGACATCGGCAACTTTCTAAGAAGGCGTGTCCATGCAAATGCAGGTCCATTCTCTGAAACCCAGAGCTGGAGTTGCCCCAGAGTCCAAGGGAGGCAGGCTAGCAAGCCTCCAAGCCAATGCACAAACCGAGACAACTCCATCATGCCAAGGGTGCAGAAGATCCTTCCACAGCACTGTATGTTGAGAGGAGGAAAGAGATTGCTGCCCCATTCTCTCTCCTGGATTGTTCTGAAAACAACATGGCTTTCCCTTGACATGTATGAGGCAAAAAGACAGCAGCTGGAGACTGTCATGACAGCTCTCGAGTCCCACAGGGATGTGGAACAGTCAATAGGAAGTTAGGAAACATTTGCCACATCCTGTGTTCTCTACTCCCACTAGCCTACTGCCTGCTGCCTGACCAAGAACAAGGTCGGGCTGGAGAAACGTCAAGGCCAGTGTAGAGATTAAGGCTGGAAGCCCCTCCACCTGAGGCATGTCCAGGCCATCTCCTCTTCTAAATACACGGAGACAGAGACAGGAGGTGGAGAGACGGCTCAGTGGTTGAGAGCACTTGTTGCTCATACACAGGACCTGAGTTTGGTTCCTAGCACCCACATCAGGTGGCTCACCACCATCTGTACCTCCAGCTTTGTGGAATCCTATGCCTTCTTCTGACTCCCATAGGAACTGGGCTCTCATGAATATACTCACACACATGCCCCGCCTAATGTAAAGAAAAAATGAAAACATAAAACATACAACATTGTAAAGGAATAAATCAATAAAACACCTCAGTAACTTTTAAAGAGACTATTAAATTGGTTACTTAGAAACACTGACAAAATTTTGACAAATAATTAAAAGTGACCAATCCTCAAGTCCGATAAGGGAAAAAGGAGACAAAATTCAAGCAAAATGCAGGAGGAAAAAGAAAACATCCTTAGAGCTACAACAGAGAAGTTTTTAAATTATGAAGGGTCTACAGGAGCATGATGCAGGACTTAGGAGGACACAGTATCAAATGTGGTTGAATGGTGTACTAGAAATAAAATGCCTACCAAAGAAATGTAAGTTCCATTATTAAAAACTCATTCCCCACCCCTTACTTTACCTCAGTCTTTGGCAGCTTTAGGGAGGGACCAACAGGACCAGAACCATGAGACTCTGTATTATATATGACATCCTACAAGCAGCTGTTCTGCCCAAAGCTTGCAATGAGGCTCATGTCTCTCTGATTCCAAGACCAAATAAGGACTTTCTTAAAAAAACAAAGTCCTTTGAAAACTGTTGAATCTGAACATGTATTTTGGAAGCATTTAAAAGAACACATCATCTCGAAAGGAAAAATTTAAAGTTCATGTATCCCACATATTAATGGCCTCTGGGAAAAAAGCATATGCAAAAAACAGAATCCAATTACTTAGACAAAATATAACTTTGATAAAAGTTTTCAGAAAACTACAAAGTGATATGCCTTCTTCATCTTGATATTGCTGTAGATTAAAACATCCTGCTCCATGGGAAATCATTAGACATTTTCTCTTTAACTCCAGAGCCAATCAGCGTGTCCATCATCCCTGCTTCGACTAAGACTGACTGAACAATAGCAACATCAGACTAATGAACACAACAAGAATGAACTAAGATATAAAGGGAGAAAGAGACTAATCGGAATTATCATCTGTGTATAATTTTATTATCTGTACAGAAAATGCAACTAAATTGGATTTTAAAATAGAAACAGTAAGAGGATTTAGAAAGGTTAGTAAAAGATCAATTTCCAAATATCAATATTCTCTATAGTAGCCATAACCTCTGAGTATATAATAAACAAGACACCATTCAAAGCAACAGCAAATACAAAACAAACAAAAAACCTCACAGGAGGAGTGACTAGGGCTGGAAGAGGCTCAGACAGTAAAGTGTCTGCTGCACAAGCATCAAGGCGGGTGTTGGATCCCTGGAACCCACATACAGTCAGGTACAGGCATGTGCAATTGTCATCTCAGGGAAACTGTGGAGGAGTGAGAAGCAGAGACGGGGGCATCCCTGGAAGCTTGTACACCAGTTAGCAAGGCATCTGTGGAAAAGAGCAACAAGAGACCTGTCTAAAACGGGGTATTCGGTAAGGACTGACACCCAAGGTTGTCATGCTTGAGCCTGAACTCGCATGGTGTGCATGTGTGTGCATGTGTGTGCATGCGCGTGCACATATGGAAAGAGAGAGAGACAGAGAGATAGAAGAGACAGAGAAATGGAGAGAGATACACAGTGAGCAAGAATGGGAGGGAGAGAGAGAAGGAGAGGAAGAGTGAGACTCCTGGGAATTGTTTCCACAAAATATCAAGAAGTACCCAGGACAAAAAAGATAATAGGGATAGACTGGGAGAAGGTATTTGCAATAATTAATAGAATTTTAAAGGGACTCTTGCAGATGGAAGGAGTCAAATCAAAAAGGAGAAACCCAGATGACTAACAGTTTTATGAAGAAATACTCTACCCCACTGTAATTAGGGGAAAATCAGTCTAACAAGATACAACTTTGCAGCCATTAAAGTATACAATTATAAAACTGAATAACAAATGGTGATAGCGTACACATGAGGAGAAACATTTCAACATTCAGTGGTTTTGTGGACTGGTACAGTAATTCTGGAGAACAATCTGGAAGGAATTAGTGAAATTCAGGATGCACATATCCTATGACCAATCGTCTCTGTTCCTGACGCTGCTTTGGAGAAACCGATGCACACAACTCCAAGAAGGAACATATACACATATACACAACCACCATGCTACAGTGGGGACGGGAGGCAACCTGGGAGTTAATCGCTAAGGAAGTGGATAAACAAAGCTTATAGCGTACTTTGCAGATAGCAAAAGGAATCATCTGTTGAGACAGAAAACATGGAGAGTGTTTAGAAACATTGTGTTGAGTGACAAAAACGACAGGAACAGAATGAGTCTGCACCATATCATTTACGCAAATCTAAAACACACATACAAACACATGTCTAAATATTTCAAAGATCTAGTTTTCCAAAAGCCCCAGGCAAGAAAAGCCAATGGGCCAATAAACAAATACTAAACCCAAAGAAGATTTAGCAAATTGTCATATATGGGCTGAATATGTCTCCCTAAATCCATATATGCTGTTCCTAAGTCCCAAAGTGAGATTATTGGAAGGTGAGGTGTAGGTGAATAGATCTTGAAAGTGGGGACTTTGTGAGTGGGATTAGTGGCCCGACACACCCCTCCTATCTTCTACTATGTGAGACATGGCAAGAAAGTATCACACATAAACCAGGAAACTGTCTTCCACCAGACCCAGGTCTGCTGACTCTGCCATCTATATCATCAGCCTCCCAAACTGTAGAAATGAATGTGTTCGTGAGCCACTCAGCCCACAGCACTTTATACCAGCAGCCTGAACTAAGATGTAATATTAAACTACACAGATCCACACCATTCTATAAAACCATAAAGAATAAGAAAATGCAACAAAGCAACAAATGCTTCAGGATGATAATAAAAGCTTTATTCAAGAATTATCTTAACAAAGAATATCTGATAACTCTACCCCAGCAAAGGGAGAAAACAATGATTTTCATGTGTGGATATCCCTTACCCTTAGACAGGAGTGTGCAAAATGCCCTGCAATCATAATTAAAAGTCTAAATGAGAGATGTAAAGACTAATAAACACATATGGAAGTGTATAGAAAAAAATGAGAGACCATAGTAAGCTTCATTCGAAGTTTCCCAACTAGCTAAGACTTATCGCAAAGTGATAATGATAGTTGATTGCTGGTATAAGGACAGAAAAATGGAGATTATAACTGAAGATGGAGCTCAGAGACCTACTTTGTACAGAAGAGGATCTGATACAAATAGAGAATATCACATGGATGCAGATAAGACTTTATTTTAAGTGGATTCTTAGGCGATGGTTTACCTCAGAGAAAAAAATTTAACCAAGATCCTTAGCTAGTAAAATGCATAGTGATGAGATCTAAGTGGATCAAAGCCTCACTAGTGAAGGCAAATCTGTAAAGTTAATAAAAGGCAATATATCTTTGTATCTCAGAGAGGCAAACATTTTAAAAAATGGAATGCCAAAATTGTACATCTTCAGCAAAAAATAAATCATAAACAAATAAAAGATGGATCTAATTAAATAAAATTTGAGAATATTTTTTTCATCACTAATGAACAACATAGACCGATTTAAAGGTAAAAAAATTGAAAAAAATGATTCAATACATTAACCTGAAAAGAATATAATTTTTGTAAGTATCCTTAAAAAGTCAACAATAACCACAAAAAGTCCTGGAAACCCAACCCAGAAAATTGAGAGGAAATGATAGGAACAGGCAATCATGACAGGAAAGCTGATGCAGCTCTGATATCTACTGATTACAGAACTATAAATAAATAAAACAAGAGAGATACCCACATTCTTTCTAGATTAGAAAAGAATAAGAAACCGGACAATGGCAACATTGACAGAATATTAGAATATAAGACTTCCATGCACTGTGAAAGGAGTGTTCTGCAGTCCACAGTTTGCCTGATTAATCTTCCAGGAGATAACTAAGACACTGTAAACCCAGCGATGTAGGCATTTCCACCCCTGGGCATCCATTTCAAAGAAAATCTCTCTTAGGCCCACAAGGGGACATGTGTGAGGATGCTCATCATCCTGCTGCTTGATGCAGACATGGGAGCAAGCTAAGCATGCTTTCTGGGGAATGAACTTCATAAGCAGTGGGCTGTTGTCTCTTGGTTAACTACTGCATGCTCACAGAGCAGTAAGGACGGGCCTTCAAGAACCAGGGCATGACGAGAAGCATACGAAACAAATCAGTAACAAAATGCCATGTGTACAAATTGAAGACAGCTTCACAGATGGGCAACTCTGCACAGCTTTAAGAGCATACAGGAAGGTCCAAGGACGGGCGGGGAAATAAAAGTTGAAGAGGACACAAAATAGAATAAATAAGACAAGAAATGATTCCTGGAAAGACAAAAACGGCAATATTCATGAATTAAGAGATTTGACAAATAACCCTGTGCACCCAAGGCCTAGCAAAGGAAAAAAAGAAAGGGAAATATGCTGGAAAAAAAACCATTACAGGCAGCAAGGATAAATGCGAGAAATCATGAGAAAGGGTTGCCCTTGAGGAGAGGGAGATGCAAGCAGAAATTAGTGATGTGAAAGAAAAGGTGAGAATTAAAAGAAAGAAGTTATGCACAGATCAATGGCGAGAAGGGTTTGAATCTAGGAGAGTGATGAACTCAATTCTATACCAGAGAAGTTCAAGAAAAACAAAAACAAAAACAAAAAACAAAACAAAAACCCAAAAGATGAAAAGAACACAAAATCCCTAAGTAGAAGAGTCTGGGTCCTTCCAAGCCAAATTCAAAGCAGATTGGAAATGAGCATCAGCGATTGAGACAGTGAGTCATGAAGAAGACCTAATGGTCTAGATCTCAGCTAGAAGAATTCTTTCTTATTCTAGAGCTCTCAAATGGAAAAAAATGAGATAATATAGAGAAGTATAAATTATATTAATGTGGTATTTCTTAGGGACACTATTAAATGCAATAAAGCAATTGAGAAATAGTACTTATCAAAGATTATCTATTAAGGCTAAAACTATATCGAGGGTAAAGATATAGCTTCATCTTAGAACACTTGCCTAGCATGCACAAGACCTTTGTTCCATCCTCAGCACCACAAATAAAAAGGGAGAAAAGGAGGGGGAGGAAGAAGAATTCAGAGATCACACTACAGAATTAATAATCACCTAAAGATGGACACTCATCAAAGGGAATATTAAGCTAGAAATATGTTGCTAATTTTACAAGTGAATAAGATAATGCCTGTCTTAGGGTTTCTATTGTTGTGAAGAGACACCATGACCACAGCAACTTTTATAAAGGAAAACATTTAATTGGGTGGCTCACATACAGTTCAGAGGTTCAGTCCATTATCATCATGCAAGGATGGTGGCATGCAGGCAGACATGTGCTGGAGAGGTCTCTGAGAGTTCTACGTCTTGTAAAGGCAACAGGAATTGAACTGAAGCACTGGGCATATCTTGAGCATAAGAGACCTCAAAACTTTCCCCCACAGTGACATACTTCCTCCAACAAAGCCACACTGCCTAATAGTGCCATTTCCTTATGAGAGTCAATTCATTCAAACTACCATAATGTCCTTAAATATTGACAATAACATTTATAAACAACCCAGAGGACATGAAAGTCTCAGTGCCAAGTATTGGATACCTTTCTCTGAGTCAGAAGGCCCCAAAGGCCCCCAAACACAGACTATTGCCATTGTTTTTTGTTGCTCGCCAGGGACAGATGGTAAAATCTTATTGTTAAAGACCCAATATAATTTAGTTTAAGGACAGAGAGAAATCAAACAGGAACTGATCTGAAAACGTCATTCCTGTTTGCTAGCTTTCACAGTGCTGGAGGGAGCTACATAGGTCACTGGGGGAGAAAAGTCTTCTGGGGTTATATCCAGGGCCAGAGTCTGCATGCTACAATACTGATTTGCCAGGTAAGATGTGTCCTCTGTTGCAATAGTGGTATGTAGATTATGAGTGGTATCCACCACTTACAGTGGATTTGAGGCCTGCTTCATAGGAGTGAATTCATTGTATTACTATAGACCTGGTCGAATAACCTTGACTCATTAGGTTCCTAGGCCATGAGCCCTAGGAAGAATGTTGTTATTGTTATTTTTGCTAAATGGACATGTTGTCAAACTACCTTCTAAATATTTGTGTTTACACCCACAGATTGGTGCTGCTCTTAGCCTTAGCTAGGAGAATTTCTTTCTGCAGTGGGTAACAGTCAATGCAGCTGGTCACAGCTGGTCACAGTGATGAGTGCTCAGCTGTAAATGGG
The DNA here is from genome assembly GCA_001685095.1 of Ellobius talpinus. Taxonomy (NCBI): domain Eukaryota; kingdom Metazoa; phylum Chordata; class Mammalia; order Rodentia; family Cricetidae; genus Ellobius; species Ellobius talpinus. Next base: position 2,160 of record LOJH01015719.1, on the reverse strand, counting down.
ACATGCATCAGCATCACACAAGGCTAAGGGAACATCCCAGAAGAGAGAGACGAAAGAATGTCAGAGCTAGAGGATGGTGAGGAGCGCCGTTCTAGACACGACACGGTCATTGTTCTCATGGACTCACTGCAAGCAGATCAAGCCAACAAAATCAGCCAGTATTACAGCAGACGGCATGAATAGACTCAGTGGAGGGGTATGAAGTGGGAGAGAGGTGTATGGATGCATTGTATATATGTATGACATTGTCAAAGAATAAAGAAAATATATTCTAAACAATTAAATGCAACAAATAGTAAAAATGGAGCCAAAAAGTAGGGGAAAGAGACATTGGGATGGCTATGGGAAAACATCATGGATGAGAACTGAAAATGAAGTCCCTCTGGTACCCTTCAGTCTTCTGCACTTTGCCCAGCCCTCCCTAGATTCTTTGCTCTGCTCAAATCTTCCTCCCCCAGCACAGTATATTGCATAAGAAATAAAGACAAGAATAAAGTCTATACCTGCAGAATACAGGACATTTTTTCTGGATGTTTTGATCTGTGTTGGGTTACTTCCTTAGGTGAAGATATGTATTTTATGGAAAATATTTGTTTTCATGCAATATATTCTAATCAAGCTTTTCCTCTCTCTCAACTCCTACCAGATCCTCCTTACCTTCCTACCCTCCCAATTCCATGCCTTTTCTTCTCTCTTTAAAAAAACAAATAAAATAGAAACAGGAAAAAAAACAAGAAACACACACAAAAAGAAACCATAAAATTGGAAACCATTCTATACAAGGGAAAAAGATGGCAAGAACAAAAACAAAAAAAAAAAGCCCAAAAGCCGTAAGAGGCAAAACGTTTAGGAAAACATCACTAGGGTTGTTTTGTGTTGACCATCTGCTCCAGCCATGGGGCATACCCTGAAGTGTGTTTAATATGCCTAGTGAGACTCCACTGGCAAGGACAATTTTCCTTTTTCAAGTAGGTACCAATTACCGATAGCTTCTTGATTAGGGGTGGGGACCTGTGTCCATCTCCCCTCTCAGCACTGGGATCCATGTGACTTATACCTGTGTATGCTCTGTGTGTGCTGCTACAGTCTCTGTGAGTTCGCACGTGTACCAGTCCTGTTGTGTCTGGAGGACACAGCTTCCTCGGAGTCACCCGTTGCCTTTGACTCCTACAGCCTTTCTGCCTCCTCTTCTCCAAGGCTCCATGAGCCCCGAGGGAAGGGGTTTGATGAAGATATCCCATTCAGGGTGGAGTGCTTCAGTGTCTCTCAGTTTCTGCATACTGTCCAGTTTGGGGTCTCTGTGTTAGTTCCCACTCACTGCAAAAAGAAGTCTCCTGACTGAGCAAGGTACTGATCTGTGTCACTGGGTGTGGCCATTCGTGGTACCCAGTAGAAGGTGCTTCTGGGCACTGTCAACTGACACAAAGGAATGAAGAAGGGCTAGAAGGGAAGGCTGAGAAGGTGGGGTGGGGGCGGTTAAGGGAGGTTCGCATTAAGAGGCTGAGTTCCCAGGGACCTGCTATGTATTTATTTGATAGTCATTTATCTAGTCTCCAATTTCATCCTTTTATATGCCTAAGAGATATCAGATGTCTCATCTGACTGAATGTACCGTCTTCTGATGATACCCAGGAGAGTCTATACTAGAAACTGGAAACTCTGACATGCCAAGCACGGTGGCTGTCTGACGTAGATGGCTACATACCTCTTCCAGCACCACACACATGGACCCCTCTCTCCTTGTCCTTGTCCTCACTGCCACTTGACATTGTCAACACTCTAAAGTATTTGTTCATCTGACAGGTAAAAATGAAATATCATCTGTAGTTTGATTTGTACAAACCTTAGCATGCTTATTGGCTGAGAGCCTTTTGTCCTGTTGGGCAGGCTATGGAAGGAGGTAAGGTTTTCTCATTCCTTGGCTAGCTTGCTGCCTTTTTGAGCCTAATCTGAGATGCCTTGACTATAATAAGGACATTTTGATTTATTAAATTAATCTCTGAAACATTTAAGTTAATTCCTCCCATCATGTTTTAAGGGGTAAAGGAGAGAGGGAGAGAAAGAGAGACAATAGGCAGAAGGGAAGAGAAAAGGAGGGGAGGCACAAGAGGAGAATGGGGGGAGGAGGAGGGGGGAGGAGGAACAGATTTACCTTGACAG
>LOJH01015717.1:9903-23263 GCA_001685095.1 Ellobius talpinus | reverse complement strand
ACAGGTTTAGAGATTGGATACAAAAACAGGATCCAACATTCTGCTGTTTACAAGCAGGCAGATCTCTAAGTTTGAAGGCAGCCTGGTCTACAGAGTGAGTTCTGGGATGTCCAGGGCTACACAGAGAAAGCTTGTCATGAAAAAAAAAAACAGAAAAAGGAAGGGGGAGAAAGAAAGAAAGAAAAGAATGGCAAGCCATATGACTCTTCTCTTGGCAGAAAAAAAAGGAACTCGCCCCCTAGCTGCCCCTCCCCTGCTTTGCATGGTCCCTGCTCTTCTCTCCCTTAATATGACAAACATTCCACTACCACAGGGCCATCCATTGTTACCTCTGTTGAACATTTGCCTTCTGTAATGTCAACAGCTGATGTCTCCTCATTCTGTTCACATTAGCTGTTACCTGCTTGAAGAAGCTTTCAAGACCTCTCTAGATGAGACCTTATAGTATTTAATTTATAATGTATTATACCACTGAATATAGTGGGTCAAAATATCAGCCCTCATGCATTTTCTTTGAGTAATTCATAAAAAGTTTAGTTGTGTTTTGTAGATCAGAATTTCCATGATATTTCAGTCAGATGTCTGTTGTCACTGTGGTCATAAGAGTCCCGACTGCAGCTAATAACCACTTCCAAGATGGATAACACACAAGGCCATCTCCTGATGGATGTGTGCAGTGAACAATGTATCTTCACTAAATAGACAGCAGTCTCTCCCAGAACAAACAATATAAAAGACCAAGGCAGAGACACAGTTTCAGATGCACCTAAAATTCACCATATTTCATCAACTAGTCATGATGAATGTGAGACAAGTATACAAAAGGAAGTGAATATTGGGAGGACAATTGACTTTGGGGCTTTGCTATCACCAGCTCTAACACCAGCCCTAGCCTCTCACTATCTCATTTGTTTTTATTTATATTTAAAGTATTTTGTAATACCCATTCTTCAAATATTGTTTATATACTTCTTTGTTATTTCATTGTTGGTCATCTCACATAAAATGTAATCCAAATTCATGTAGTGAATCTACTTCATACTCTACCAACTACTGAGATAACATGTGTCAAAAACAGGTCTATCTTCAAAGAGGACATAGTATATTTGAGGAAAATGATGAATAAGAAAAGAAATAAAATCACAATAAATGTCATTTTAAAGACATCCCCTAAGAAATGGGAAATTTAGTTTTAGTGTGTTATTGAACAGGATATTAAGATATGGAAGACTTCTGAGAAGAAGGTATGCATTTTTACAAAGTTCAGGAGTAAACCTGGTAAGAACAGCTAATAATTGTATCCTTTCAAGCATAGAGCACATATGAAGGAAATTATTGAGAAATAATACTGGGGATAAACTGGCAAAAGATTCCAAATGAGTTTGTGTACTATGCCAGCAACATGATTGTTGTACTTAGATTACAGGGGACAGAATAATAACTAGCAGGCCTGGCACAAGGAATACTAGTGAAAAAATTTGTATTAGGATGATGGTAGGTGTTCTAACAGGTAATTTTACAATTCATTCATCCACCAAAATAGGAATTGCTTTTTCCTTATATAATCAAGCATGCATATATCTTTTTGGTAAATTAGTTTTTGTAATGACTCAACAATTCAAGATGAGGCAAGATTAACTAGTGTGTCTCTTTTTGTCCCTTTTCCTTCCACCAACCTACAAACACAAAACATATAGGTGTATTTATGAATTTGTGGTGTATGCATACATATACATGTTCATGTGGAGGCTAAACATTGATTTAGGGTATTATTGTTTGATTTCTATTGCTGTAATAACCACCGTGACTAAGAGCAGCTGGGGTGGAAAGGTTTTGTTTGGATTAAGCTTCCACAAGAGTCATCTGTGAGGGATGTCAGCACAGGAACTCAGTAAGGACCTAGAGGCAAACAGTGAGTACAGTGAGACCAAGAACAAGAAATAGAATGTTTACTATCTTACTTTCATGGCTCACTCAGCTGGCTTTTATACAACCTAGAACCAGTTATTTGGGGATAGCATAACCTTAAGTGGGCTGTACCTTTCCATATCAATCATTAATCAAGAAAACGCCCAACAGACATGTCTAAAGGATAGAATTACTTTCTTAATTCAAGTTTCCTCTTCTCAGAGGACTCCAGTTTGTTTTGAGTTGACCAAACAACAACCAGAAAACAACAGCAACAACAAAAATTCCAAAACTTACCACTGAAGACATATTCCTCTATTATTCTTAATGGTTTTTTCATACGTTTGGTTTCATAAGATGCAATATCTTGCTGAAACTGGAGCTCCTTGACTGGCAGGAAACTCCAGTTATTCTTCTGTCTCTACCTCCTAGTGCTAGAACTACAAGCACATGCTACTTTGCCCAGCTTTTTATATGGGTAATGGGATCTAAATGGGGGTCCTCATGATTGTCAGTAAGCCCTTCAACCATTGAGCTGCCTTCCCAGCTCTCTCCCTTGTGTTTTGATTTGTTGTGTTTCATTTACTGTCTTTTAACTTAATTTTTGTTCAAATTTCCTCCATTTCAAAAATGATTATTTTGGAAGTCTGCTTCATTTAGTAGTATGGTACAAGAAAGTAATGAGTCTTGGTTGACATTCATTCCAAACCTTGGTATGGAAAGACTGATAGAATAAGGGAAAAAAATTCTAGATTTTCTTGAAGCTAAGACAAAGGTACAATTTAGTTTTCTCTAGTCAGGAATGCTAATAAAAGTACTTAATTTGCAATTTTGTCAAATGGCAAATATATAACACAAACATCCATATTACTGATAAATCATTTTACTGATATGTTCCTGGCAAAAGTGGCTGTTCTGGACCAAATAGTTACATAAGTGATCACATTATCCAAAAAATTTTTGATCTTAGTAGAAGGAATAGCTTCTGGGTGTTCCAATTCTATGGGTTGGTATGGGGGTTGGTTTAGTATCCACTCTTTAATGCCTCTTCTCAGGTCTATCTATGACTGATGGTCTACTGGAATTTTTGATTGATTAAAAGTTCAAGATAGCAGAGCTCATAGGGATTCACAGAGACTGAAGAAGCAATCTCAGAGCCTGTATGGGTCTGAGATAGGTCTTTTGCATATATGTTATGATTGTACAGCTTGCTGTTCTTGTGGGACTCATAACAGTGGGGGTGGAGTGTGTCTCTAACTTCTTTGCCTGCCCTTAGGATCCTTTTTCTCCTACTGGGTTGCCTTTTCCAGTTTTAATATGAGAGTTTGTGCCTAATCTTTCTGTAATATGTTATCTGGTATTCAGTTAATATCCTGGAAGGCCTGTTCTTTTCTGAAGGGAAATGAAGGAGGAATGGATCTGGGAGAGAAGAGAGGTGTTTGTCTGTGTGTATGTCGGGGGGTGGGGGCTCACAGGAGAAAAGGGAGGGGAAACCGCTGTTGGGGGTAATCTATGAGAGAAGAAGAGAAGAATTTAAAAAAATAAAATAAAAATAAAATGACAAAAATAAAAACAAAAAAAGAGTTTTTAAACTTTTTCTGCTTCCAATGCTTTTCACTCATTAGTTTTTAGATTTATTATTATTTTTATATATCTGTTTCTTTTTCCTTTCTTTTTTTGGTTTTTCGAGACAGGGTTTCTCTGTAGCTTTGGGGACTTTATATATCTGTTTCTATGAGTACACCACTTGTGCGTAGGTGTCCACAGTGGCCAGGAGATTTTGTCAGGGGTCCTAAAGTTATAGTTACAGGCATTTTGAACCACCCAACGTAAGTGTTGGGAAATGAACTTGGGTCCTTTGGAAGAGCAGCAAGTGCTCCTATGTGCTGAGCCATGTCTTTAGGCTCCCACTCAAGGAATTTGATGTGACTAAAAGTGTATGGGTATATAAAATATCTATACAACTTTACTGATCATAAAATAAATAAAATATTTTATAACAATTTTTATGTACATATAATTTACTATATAATAAAGACAAAAGAAAATCAACATCCTAGTGAGTTGCATATGTGTGTTTACTTATATATAAAGAATATAATCTTGCCTGAACATTTGATATGGCAACACAGAGCATCCTCAGTAATTTTCAGAGTTGACTGATATTTTGATTTTTGCAACAGCCAGTGCTAAGAGTAGCACTCATATAAATTCCTATTGTCAATCAGGCAAATGTGTGGGATCATTTCACAAAATTATTTGAGTTTTTGTCTAATACTAAGCCAAAATCTATTGAGTTCCCTTCAATACCCTATTTTCCTTATTTAATGTTTTTTTTATGAAAAACAAGTAAGTAACTCCAAGAACCTTTTAAAAAATAGCAAGTATTCTAAAACAGGACAGTCTAGAGATACAATATGATATGCTTACATGTTAAGGAAATAAGCAAGAAAACCTTCAGTGTCCTTGTTTTCTGCAAATAAACCATAAAGTTTCTGTAAGACAAGGGAACTTTTACATATGGTACAATGTTATAATTCATAGCATAAAATCATGTGGTAAATGAGTAGAGATACTTCAGACTGCAGCATGATGATGTGTGCAGTGCCATCGCACCTGTAGTGGAGGGCACACACATTGTAGGCTGAGAAGCAAGGGTGTGATAGAGTTAGAAAATGTAACATAGGCCTGTGCCACCAGACACAAGTCGGACTCAAGTTTGATTTTGAATTTGTGGTCATTGTGCATTCAGAAACAATGTACTGTTGCCGTATTTTGGAGTTCCTGAATTCAATTATGAGAGCACCAATGGAGTCCCAACCCACAAGTTAAGAAGGTGAATAATAGTTCAGCCCTGCCTTTCTTAGCTGGAATGGACTTTGCTGTTTGGAACTTTAAACATTATGAGTTATATTAGCAAAAACAATACCCAAGAAGCCTCATGTGAATTGGTATATGCACCTTCTTAATAAGTTGCTCTAGGTAAATATCTATTCTAACTGTTAATAATACTTAACAGGAACTCTCATGCCTCATTTCTGATTTTCTTGGCCAGTTTACCCAGTAATAGCAGAATAAACATCAGCAGGGAAGGACATGATTAACAGCCAATCCTGCAAGCTCTGCTAAACAGTTCCTATCAGGAAAGGGTGATCTCAAAGTCAGTGCTTGCCCCATTCCTTCCTGCTGTTGTTCTTTCTCTTCCTCACTTTGTGATACTGAATCTTTTTTATGTGTTAATAAAACTTGAAAGAGTGCCTCAGTAAAGTTTTTTCTGAAATGTGGATGCTTCTAACCTTAGAAACTCAAAGTCGTCATAAGAAATTCTATGATCACAAAGTAATTAAAATGGGTGACAGTATATTTAAATTAGATATTAGGGCATTTTCAGGGAATGAAACACTCTGAAAAGTCCCATGCCTGTTGAAGATTCTTCAGACTGACTGGCTGAAACTTCCTGACTGCGGATATTTGGGTTATGAAAGAACGAGAATCAAAATCACATTGGACTATCTTTACTCCCTTTACTAGAAATTTGCCACCAACCTCTTTAACTTCCCTAACATTTTTGGGATAATTGGGAAAATTTTTATAAATGCATTACTGAGCAGATTATTAGATTCCATTGACTCTGAATTCAAGGGTGTTACATTGTAAGATAGTTCCTGAAACTAATCGAACAGATTTCTGTACTCTGCTGTAACCCATCTACCCAATTTCCCTCTGACATATTTGGAACATGCGCTGATGTCTGTTTTTCTTTTGCTTTTTTTTTCGATTGTAAATATGCTTGCAACAGTAAATCATGTCATTCAGAGTAACCAGAATGTGTGTTCCTGGGCCATGCCAGTTTTAGTTTGGCATCACCTATCTCTTACCCACTTTGGAGTTCATTGGAGCAGCAAGTAGAGAATAAAATGAAAGTCATGAAGCAGGACTATTTTTAAACCCAGTTTTCAATCCCCACTCCTTTCTCCTTTCTTGTCCGTTTGCAAACAGCTCTAGAAATATCTTAGCAGTCCCATGTGCACACATGCCTGCATGAGATCAGGCTATGTGAAGGAGTTAAGCAGTAACACCTGGTGCACTGCTTTCTGGAATGACTGTTTAATGTACCATGCAGAAAAGGACATGCCTCCTTGTTTCCACCCAGTGGGAGAGCTGTTTCTGGTTTGGGTTCCTTCCACCAAAGAGACCTTAAAGCCTTGCTCCCAAGACATAGCATGCATAAGTAGGGCAGACAAAGACAGTCAGAGATTAAATGACCAGGAAGAGTAGCAACGCAGAGCTCTAGCCAGCATTTGGTGAAGCATGACAGAGAAGGGTAAAATCTCACACCGAATGCAATTTATGAAGACTCTGCACTTAAAATTTGCTTCAAAGTTGCCCATCATAAAATCCTAGTGTAATGGCAGGGGAAGAGGGGGGTAAATGACTGGAGAGGCAGGGTTTTAATTTGTTTTACTGAGCATAGTACCAGCTGCTTTTCTGTTTAGGCAGACGTGAAAAGCCATCCTTGTGCTGATCTTCTCTCCTCTGTAGTCACACAGTTATGCAAATGCAGGGAATAAAGTCTCTCCTAACTGAGCAAGTAAGTCTATAGTTAGATTTAGCAGGCTGCATCTAACTCTTAGTAACTAGAACTCTAGAAATATGTGATCCAACCTGCATAAGGAACTCTTGGCAAATAAAGGAAGCAAAGCCTTTCCAAGTTGTCCTTTAGATTAGAAAATAATAGGAGCTGTTTAGTGGAAAGTGACAGCCTTACTGAATTCTCCTAACATTCAAAGACTCCTAAGAGGACTTCACAGGGGATGAAGAAAGTAAATGACTGAATTGGACTCAGTGGTGTTCACTAAAGAGGGAAGGCACTGGTGTCCTTGCCAGAGGAGCAGCAGGTAACAATTGAAGTTCAGGGTGTCAGCCAACCACGAGGAAACTCTCTGATGGGTGAATCTTGTTTAGGCAAGGGACTACAGATCCCAGAACGTCTTTTGTTCTGCTGTGCCTCTACATATTTGTTATTGCAATATTCCTCCAGCATCTACAATGGTGTGTGCAGATGTGGAGAGATCTCCATTGCCTGTAATGTGATATGCTTATCTCTTGGAAACTACTATTGTGTATTTTGATTTGTGGGTTGTTAAGAAGATGACCCCTCCCCTCCCTAAGCTGTATTGTCTAAATTAATAATAATAATGATAGTCAATACAGAGTTTTGGTGAATAAAAGTAAATAGAAGGATATGTTTCACAACCAGGGCCTTTAAGTTTCACCTAAGGAGCTGCATAGATTGTAGCTCAAGTGAATGATTAAGAAAGAGCAATTGAGTTCCAGTATCCCAGCTAGTTTAAAATCTCTTAACCTTAATGTTGGGAAATGGGTTCACCAGTTTAGCAGTGAATCACAGCTGAAACAAAGCTTTGAAAATAGCAAAGATAGACTAGGATGTTTTTGTTAAATAGCTTTGGAGTACATAAACCCAAGAAGACAATCTAAAGTTTTAGAAAGGCACATAATTAAATGTAGAGCTCACTAAGGTCAGAGAACAAGAATAAAACAACCCAATTATCATTGGCTGGTATACCTTTCTTTCTAGGATTGATGACCAAAGGTAATGATTAATCCATTATATCCACTTCTGCCCTCAATTTCCTGATACATACATACATACACACACACATTAATGAATGGGTATGTACCCTAAAGATTTAAAGCAGAACTGACTAATTCTTTCTCATATATAAAAGTTTAGGTTTGTGATTCTTTTAAGACTCCTTATAAGATTACCTTTAAATATAAGTAATAAAGTAATTGGCCCTTTCTTCGTACCTGCGAATGAAGCCTGCCAGTAAAAGGCCTAACTGAAGAATACCTTGATTCCCCTGACAGTTACTCTATAACAAGTTGTTTGGGTGTGAATGTATGTGGGTTCTTGGGACAATTTGTTTTGCAACCGTAGCACGTAAAATGTTTACTCATGGAAGGAATATGGAAAACATGCTGTTTTTCACTTTTTTCTATTTATTGTAATCATTCACTTGAAAAACAGAATGCAACCATATTTTAATTCCTATATGTCCTGAAAAATTTTGTTGGGGTATATAAACCATAGAAAAAAGTATATAGTAGAAAGAACACAGAGGAACACAGACTAAAGAAGATAGTCAATAAGAGAGTGTGTATCTTTTTCCCTAAACCCCCTCAGACAGGAAAGTCTTAGCGTACAATGAGCCTGTGTATTCCTTTCAAAGACTGAAACATTTAGTTACTATTGCTAGAGAACCAATAATATTCAGCAAAACTACTTGGATAGAGAAGATTCAATGATGGGGGAACGATTTACTGAATAAACTGCTTCCCATGTAAGTGTGAGGCCCTGAGTTTAAATCCCCAAACCATATGTTAAAAATACAGACTTAGGTCTAATCTACATGGGAAGTAGAAAAATACACGATCTCCTGAGTAAACTGGGAGCATGGGGACCTTGGAAGAGGGGTGAAGGAGAGGGGAAAGGCGGGAGGGAAGCAGAGAAAAATGTAGAGCTCAATAAAAATCAATTAAAAAAAGAAAAAAAATACAGACACAGTAGAATGTATCAGTAATGTCAGCACTCTTACCAGGAGATGGATGGAAGAGACAAATGAATCTCAAGAGCCAGCCATCCTGGCATAAAGCAAGGAAAACCCTGCCTCAGAGAAGTAGGAAGTGAGGACCTATACTCAACGTTGCACTCTGAACTCTACGTACACACTATGGCATGCATGTCCCTGCATTCTCTGTCTTGCTTGCGTACACACATACATCATAAACACAACAAGTATAAAAAATAAGTCATTTTAAAACATAGAAAATATTCAGTAAAGTGATTATATTTCTCTGATATCCCTTTTCTACTTGTCTTTCAGAAGCAACACAGAGCTATAGCAACCCCAGTTAAACTATACAGGTTCAATGTGTACTTTATATAGACTGCTCAGGCTTATGTTGTTAAAATGCAGCAGCTAAGATACTTGTACATGCATCTGTCTTTGATCTGCTGGCTCATTAAAAATGATACAGAGACTTATTAATTATGAAAGTACAGCCTATAGCTTAGGCTTGTCCCACTAGATCTTATAAATTAAATTAACTCACATCTTTTTTTTAAATCTGCATTATTTTACATGGCTCATTTACCTTTACTTTACTGCCGATCTTGCTTCTTCTGCACCTGACTCACAGCCCTGCCTTTCTTCTTCCCAGAGCTCTCTCTCCTCAGGAGTCCTACCTCACCTCTTCCTGCCTAGCTAATGGCCATTCAACTTTTTATTAAACCCATCACAGTGACACATGCTCACACAGTATACAGGGATGTTCCACAACAGATACTAAGGAAAAAGTAATAATTATAATCTAGACTCTAGATCCAGAGGAAATATTATAGACATTTTAATAATGGCATGTCAATTATTTCATATTTTAATAATGTGGTTAGAGTTTAGGATACATTACTTGATGCCCAGATATGAATGTGACACAACTCCAAATGACTCTTTTAGACCATGCTTTTATGTAACTTCTCTCTAGTGCTTGTGTGTAAGACCTTAAATTCTCTATAAACAATAGAACATAGCAAAGGTGGTAAAATGTCATTCCTCATGACAATATTGTGTTTTGTAAAACTTAATCTTCCCAAATTAGAAAGACATTCCTTGCTAGATGATGAAGTAAGCATCCCAGGGTTGAAGAAGTCTATATTGTAAGGAATTGGAGGTGACCATAGTGACACTGAGGGTCCTGAGGAATATGAAGGCACTACTCACACAACAGCCAGAAAAGCCAGCTTCAGCCATATAGCCACAGCAGAATGAATCCTTCACAAAAGCTCAATTACCTTCCAAGTGAATTCTTACCCACTCAAGTCTCAAATGGAAGCACAGCCAAGAGGATAACTTGACTGTAGTCTTATGAAATCATGAGCAGAGAACTCAGTTAACCCTTGTCTGGACTCTTAACCTGCAGAAACTATAAAAATATTAACACAGGCTGTCAAAACCTTGGTCTAAAAGTAGTATGACACCTATAAATAGATCAAAAATACATATTTATTTGTTTCTGGAACAGATTGAAATGATTCTTGATATAATCAAAAATGTAACTCTATACTAAGTAATGTGTTTGAGTATTCTTTTTCAAAAAAAAGCTTGAAATTCCAAAGACTTCTTTTGGTGGCAGAGAAAACACAGCTTAGTTCAGTGAGGATGGAATGAATATCTACATAAAAGAGGGGCAGTGTAGGATCTGCTTAACTAATCTCTCTATCTCTTCCATAGTCATTTTCAGATAATTTAAGAAGAACCTATAGCTAACCTCCAATGAGTGCTATGCAGAAGTACTTACATCCTGAGTTGAGTGTGATAGACTGTTAGGTAAATAAGAGGTAGGTGATTAATTGGAAATAATCAGCCTATTGCTGAGAAAATCTATCAGGTAAACTGCTGTTCTGGAGACTTTAAATGTTCTCTGGGACTTGACAGCAGCTCACAGACAATTTCCAAAAAAGCCAACATTGTTCATACAATTTCAAAGCAGAAAAAGAAAGTCTGATATACCAGGCACATATATTTGATATGCAATTTATGTGGGGCCAACCATGTATAGTTTCATTATATCATTTTAGGATTTTGTCACCATTTGTTATAATAATCCATTTTTTCTCTCATCACCCCTGAGCTTGCCATTCCATCATACAAGGTCATTTCAAGGACTATTTGGGAACAAGCTTCAGATTTCTACTATATCAAGAATCTTGTATTCACAGTAACAGAATCAGGAAAGAAGAAACACTGGTGAAAATTATGTGTAACTATGCCATAGGTTTATGCTGTAGGGAAAGCAGGAGAGGGGGCGTTTTATTAACAATAGCAGCTATGTTAAAGATGGAGAAAGTAGAAGGACACTTATGGAACTAAAGAATAGAAGAGAAAGAATAACATCTAGCCAGTTTCCCCCTTGCCAAATGTGTAGCTTTTTGCCCAGTTACAACCTAACCTCTGACCTCTATGGGGGGGACTCCCATGAACAGGTGTTGTGTGTCATTTGGGATGGGTTATTGAATAAAGGTCCCCACTATCTAATCATGGAGTAAAGGATGTCTTTAGTTTTACTGCTCTCTTAGAGTGATTTTTTTCTTAGTTTTACCAACCTGAATCTTTGATCATTTTTTTTTCTGAATTCATTTTTCTCCCTAAGGAAACATTGTCTTTCAAGGTGATTCAGTTCTACTAGGCTGTACAGATTTTGTGGCATTATTGGCTTAAATGGGCTTTATGAACTTACCTTGGGAACCTGGACACCATTTGTAACATTTCTATAGGGAAAATGCATTTCAAGTTCTAAACTACCACATGTACAAAAAGCTCATTAATAAACCAGCAATGCCCTTTCTTTTCTTTGCCTTTTCCTTGTCTGTGAAATAAGCAAGCACACTGGCATGAACTGCATTTTTTTAACTACCTTCCTTTATCAGCTGGAATGCTTTTGTTAGGTAACAGAAGACCTTATTATATGCATCTTAAACAATAAGGACATTTGTTATGACATTCAAGCCTTCCAGAGAGAAGCAGATCTAAGAACTGTCTTGGTCACCTAACAAAGCCTTAACATACCTAAGCTCTTGCTAACCTTAGGTTTTGCCATGCTCTGCATTCATCATCCTGGACCCCTTGGCAGCAGCAACTGTGCGCATAACATTCAAAGACAGGAAATGAATAGGGACTGAGCTATTTTCTCCTAATGACAGCAGGATGAGATTGTAACTGATGCATTTCATGCTTAATTCCTCAGGTTAGGAGAAGGGCTCGTCTAAACCAAGCACACTTTCTCCAGACAAGAACAAAATTAGGGTTCAGTTAGGAGGAGAGAACAGAAGCCTCTTTGCTGGAATGTAACCAATGGCATATGTCACAACGTAATTTTCCTCCTTTTCATCTCCTCTTGCTTGGAAGGTGTGCTTTAGCCCAGTAACATATGGCACTGGGTGACAAAGATGAGACTTTAATGGGATTCAAAACACATTAAGCAAACACATGCTACATTACAAAGCTACAGTTGTGCAGCAAGTGTGATGCTGTGGCATTCTATTCCTGACTAGACAGGATAAATAGCACAATGCCAGTGTGGATGCTAGAGTGATTTATTGAGCTTAAAGACACAAAGCACAAAAAGCTTCCTCGTGCTAACAATGCTCACTTTTCATTGACCCATGCTCAATGAGCCAACAGATAAACCATGTGGAATTCACATGCAAACAAGAATGTTAGTTAATATGCATTTGCTATATATTAAAACTTTAGAAGCTCTTCAAAAATTAGTGACACAGAAAATCTTTGTCCAGAGACTATTAAGAACAGTTTCCCCAAAGCAATATCCTCTGAATTAAAGCTAAGCATCATGAACAAAAAAAACCCATCAAGGGTACCTTTCACTTTTTAGTAATACTCCCAGATAGTCTCTGCAGAAGAAATCGTTATTCCTTTTGTATAGCTCATACTTTATCACAAGGTTGTATAAAATTAGCTCACAACCTATAAAACATAACTTAAAACACCTTCTTTGTCTCAACAGGATATAACCACCCCTGCCAAAGCCCATTAAAGGAAACCTGTGTTCCAGAAGCAATTCAACTGTAGTAATCAGACATAGGCAGGACTACAGCTGAACTCAATTATCCATTTCTAAACAAAGCCATACTGTTTAAATGCATAGTACTAAGAGATGAACAGATTTCTAGAATGAGACTGAGGGAAAGGCCCAATCAGTGAAGTGATTTCCAAGCCAAGTTGGAGGACCCGAGTTTGGAGACTGAGCACCTATGTGAAAGTCAAGCAGGGCAGTGCATGCCTGCATTCTCTGTAGTGGGAGGGTGGAGACAAGAACATCACTGGGTATGGCTAGCTGCTAGTTTATTCAAACCGGTGAGCTCCAAGTTCAGAAAGAGAGCTAGAGGCTGTCTTAAAAACTAAAGTGGTTAATTAATATCTGTCAGCAATGTGACAGGAATGAATCACCTTAGGAAGCAGGTCTCTATGACTAGATTAGTTTAGCCTCTGTACTTTCCTAAGAAAAGTTTCTAGGTAGACGAGCCTCTGGATATACCTATGTTAGGGTAACTGGGAAGGAAGATATTCTTTCACTGTGGGCAGCACCATTCTTTGCATTGGGATCCTAGACTAAATAAAAATAAGGGTAAAGCCAGCTGAGCACTAACACTAATGGTTGCTTCCTGTCTACAGCTGCCATGTGACCAGCAGTCTCAAGTCCCTGCAGCCAAGGCCTGCCTACCCTGACATCCTGATATACTGGGTCAGGAAATTGTGAGCCAAACAAGGCCAACTTTAAGTTGCTTTGGCCAGAGTCCCCTCTACACACACACACACACACACACACACACACACACACACACACACAC
>LOJH01015715.1:9305-19324 GCA_001685095.1 Ellobius talpinus | reverse complement strand
GGCATTCATGCCAGCAGCACATTGTATGAAGAATAAATAAATCTTTAAAAAAATGCTGGCACAGAATTCATGGTTTGGAAATTTGAAGAAAGTACATTTAACTTGTGTATTCTACAACAGATCAGGTTTCCAACAGAGCAGGAAGAAGGGAATTACATCAATAAAAGAAAGCATGAGTACATTCAAGAACAGGAAAGCCAGAAGACATGAACAATAAGTTAACGTGGCAGCTTCACACATGACAGACATTGTTACCTAAGCACTTCACTGATAACTGCCATTATGTAATATCTTTCCCAAGAATCTAGGAAAAATATTAGATGCTTAGGGAGCTTAAGTCAAATGATCACGGATAGAGTCAGGCTTTGTGTTTGTTTCATCTGGTTCTGGTCTTGCAGTGCTGGAAGCTGAATTCATATTAGGTATGACTTCTGAACATACTCTGCCTTTGGGTTTCACAGAAGTTCAATCTTGGGACTTCAAGCTTTTTGTGATAATTTGGCCTAGTTACATGGAAGAATGTTCTTAGTCTTCGGAGATGCATACTGTAATAGTAGGATATATTATGGTGGCTGCTATTGTTTTTCAAATGATGCACACTGGATATGTATTTATGTGGAGAGAAATAAAGGAAATGGCAAAAATTAACAACTGTGGACTCTACACAAAAAACTACTCAGAATTCCCTGTAGTATTCATACTACTTCCCATCTTAATTTTTCACACAGGGGAAAACTAACATATTTATACTTCAAATATTATAGATGAAAGTAACTAAGAAGAATGCTGCTAGCTCCGGATATAAACAGGACTGTTTGATCCCCAAGTAACTTGAAAATCATGAAGAATGACTCTGATAGGAAAAAAAAATCACAGAATGACAACAGAAAATATGTCAATTCTCTTCAGGAAAAAAATGAAAATATTTTCACCTTGTCATAAGCAGAGAAACATAAAACAAAGAAATATGGGTCTACTCTTCAAGTACTGAATGGACCAACTTTTGTATCTTGGACAAAAATTATCACCAGCATGTAAGGACTGATGTAAATAAGCGTTCTCACACACTATCAAATACATCAGATCAGTCTTTTTGAAAAATCTATCTACATTTTAATTTAAAACAACTGACTCAGCAATCTAACTTCCTAGAAATTTACTATTTACAAGGAGCTATAAACTTTGTCTTTAAAGGGTCAGTAGTAAATGACTTTCAGCTTTGTAAGCCATAAGGCCTTTTATAACAAACCTATTCATCTGCTCTAGTTTGAAAATCGTGATAGATAATAAACAGTAGTGCATGGCTTTTTCTAATACAACATTGTTTAAATATTATGTATATGTGCATATTCACACGTGTATGAATACATATAAAGGCCAGAGGTTGGCACTGGATGTCTTCCTAGATCCCTCTCCACTTTATTTACTGAAGCAGATCTCTTGAACTATGAGCTTATTGATTAGCTAACCTAGATAGACAGCTTGGGGTGGGGGGCAGGGGACTTGTTATATATAGGTAGGCCACCACACCCATGCAGGTTTTATTTGCTTGCTTGGAATCCAAACTTGGGTCCTCAGCGTTGAAAGGCAAGTGGTTTATCTACTGAGCCATGTCTTGAGCCCTCAAATACAATTTTATTTGTAAAAACAGATAATGAATATGAGCCATCATTTGCCGGGTCCTACACACTAAACTCTGAACCACACAGTTTATTACAGCAGAAAAATGTAAAAAACTAATAACTTATCAGTAGAGTACTTAATTCACAATTCACAGTAATTCATATTAGCCCAATGCAATGAAATATTACTCCCACATTTAATTAAAAAGAACGGGAACCGTGGAGTGGGTAAGAAACAGATCCACGCTCCCACATGCAGCAGCCGGGGCTCCTTTCAGCATCCTCAGTTGAGGTGAAGCTTGATTAGGATTCCTGACTGATTAAGAAAATTTAACACAAATCCAAGCACAGTGGTCATTAGAGAGGCACTCACAGAAAGGAAAAAACACATCAAGCTGCAGTTGCCACATATATGACTTTGGTGGCTCTCAAGTTACATCTTAAAAATTGTTAACATCCCTCCCCCTTTTCCCTCTTTTTCATAAATGAAATTATAGAATGTTCCAAAGGTATCTTGAATAGAACTCAACTCTATGAGGTAAAAACAGGGTTACAAGGAATACACAAGGGGTCAAGGCATGTCTTTCACTGTAAACAGGAATTCTATGAGAGGCCTTGAAAATTGTAGAGTTACAACTGGAAAAAGAAGAAAGATCACACAGGAGGTGATTAATATGTTTAGGTCTTAAGCATGACTGTCATTTAAGTCTTACCTGAAACATTTCTATATAAAAGGAACATTGTCTCTTATAGGTAACTAACTCACTAAAAATGCTGATTATGCTGGATGTCTTCTTTTTTGAGAAAAGCATCATTTTCAATTTTTGAGAATCTCACGCATGAGGATATTTACATCACTTCTACCTTCCTTCTCACCATCTCCAGCTCCTCGTGTGTCCCCTCGACTCACTCAGGTTCATGACTTCCTTTACTTACTGTTGCACGCATGCACACATGCACACATGCGCAGTCGGCTGAGTCCATTTAGTGTTACTCAGGTGTGTATTTGTTACAGCCAGCCTATCCAAGGGCTCGTCCCTGAGGAAGCCTGGCTCTCCCTCTTAGCAGACATGAACCGCCTACAGCTCTTCATGCAGGACTGGGGCCACCCAAGATTTCCCACATCGACTCAACTGTCAAGAAGTTTTAGCCAGTCCAGAGTGAGGAGAGTCTTTTCCTCCCGCGTATCCTTAACTGTCTTTCTATCCTGCCCTACCATGGTATGCCTGTTTAAATCAGAGGCAAAACCTACCAAAAAAAAACACAGGAAGATGCAGTGCATTAATACATGAATATGCATCTCTACCCTGTTCTACCGCAGCCTACCTGTCTAAGGCAGAGGAAAAGCCTCCAGGAGAAAAACCAATAAAAAATAGCAAGATGTAGAGTATTAATAGAAGAATATGCAGAGAAAAAAATACACATGAAGTTATTTTCTGGGGTTTTGTATGGGTATATTTAAAAAAAACAGTAGTCTCAGCTCAAATGTCGAGTCATGGGTCTGATTTAAAGAAAAGATTTTTTTAGTACAAATCTTTCGTTTTTACCATATGCATTTAATTTTTATAACTACATTTGTAAGAAAAAGAAATAAATGAATTGGCACAGTGAATGTTAAGTGCTATGTGAATTAATTCTAACTAGAGGTTTCACTAAATGGGCACATGGGGATACAAGCCAGTTCTGAAGCAATTACAGAGTAACAGTGGTGATAAAGTGGATCCAGCAAATGTGAGCTGTGTTGCTACAACCATTACACAGGTTAACCCTCCAACATTCTTCATCCCAGATTCAGATCCCACCTGTCTAAACAATACTAGTAATGCCCTGTTGCCAAATGTCTGGTTCAGGGACTGCAAACCCTGCCAATGACCTAGAAATGTTGTGGAGAATGTAATAAGGAATGAACAAGGAGTAAGAAAAGTATTGTAAATAGTTAGCAAACTTCTATAACTCTCAGTATCACTACCTAAGTGGCAGCCAGGGGAAGGGACCAACTACAGATAAAACTCAGAATTTAAGCAATTAAGAAAAATACTAAGATACAATCAAAGACATCAGTGAAATCCCTGTTTGTAAGTAAATTTCAGACTGGTTACAATCAAAGCTAGAAAGGTACTTAACGAATGAACAAAATAACATGTCTGTTTATTGGGGTGAAAAAGTAAGTGTCAATGGGCCAGGTATAAAACAGCAAAGCAGGATGGATACGAGCAGAACAAGAGTCACAGAGGTTGTGGTAGCCACCAACAGTTCCAAGTGATAGGATACAAGAGGAGCTGGGAGGACAGTGCTGACCTTGGAACAAGAAGGTCTACATTAACCAGGCCAACTACGTGTTTATCAGTCAAGACAGGGTGTCAATGATGGGTTCAGTTCTCTTCATTTCATCATTGGGGCAAAACAAGAAAACGATGGTATTAAGTATAAGTGCTGTACAAAGAGAAGAAACTCACTGTTATGATCAAATTTAAATTCTAAGTTTATGAGATCCATGTGAAGAGACCTTTCAGATGTATGCCCTTGAAGGGACAAGTTACTTAACTTCTACATGTTTTTATCAACAACAGTACCTACAACAACAGGTTACTGTAAAGATTACTGGAAAAAAAGATATGTAAAGCATTAAATAGTGCCTAGCACCTGACACTCAGTACACAGTAGCTACTTTTATTAACAAGGCCAAGAGGCACCACTGCCAAACAAGACCTACACCAAAGGGCCCTTTTGGCCTAGAGGGTTAAAAGGAAAAGAAAGATTAAAGGTGACAGAGATCATTTAGGGAACTACAAGCCTCCAGTGATGATGGAGCTTCTGAAGGAGTACTTGACATACAAAACTGGCTCCCGAGGCTACAGGGATCCAAAGGAGTTTAGTGGAACTCTAAAAAAAATATTCCAACCTACAAGAGAAATGCATCTTCCTTAAAGCAAGTTTTGACAGAATGTGTGGAGACAGCAAAGTGACAGATAAAAATCAAACTGAAAAAAAAATCAGCCAGCATAAAGGTGATACTGGTTGATTGGTGAAGAAACTAATTGGAAAACTTGACAACACTGGCTTCTAAACTTACAGATTATGATCTCTCAAATGTAATATGAGCAAGGTTTTAGCTTGGTAACTGGACCTGCTACCAGAAATCAGTATACTATCCATAAAAAGATTATTTTACATTTTCCAAAATCTTCCTAGTCAAAGGAACATATTTATTGTAGAGTACTGAAAACATGCAAAGCCTCTGAACGGACTTTTTACTGTGTCATAAGATATTAGAGTATTCTTCCCTTACCTGAAGGAGATACAGTTCAAGACTGGTTGTCTGAAGTTACAGACAATGTCAAACTCTACGCATATTTTCCTGCATATATGTTTGTGTATGTTCTGTGTGTGTGCCCACGATAAAGCTGAATTCATTAAGTAGGCACAGTAAGAAACCAATAGCAATAATCATAATAGAGAACAATTATAATAATACACTTTTTGAAGTTATAAAAATGTGGTCACTCCAAAAATACCTTTCCATGTAGTATTTTCAGTCTAAGAGGTATCATTTCCAGAATGGTATAGCCTCTGGGGGACTAGCTGGAAGGAAGGGGTCCAGGGGAATGGAAGAGGTGTGACAGAGGGCAATGGAGGTGAATATTATCACAATATGCTGTTATCTATGCATGAAACTGAAAAATTTTACATCGAAACATACAAAAAGTACAACCCACATATACAAAAAAAATCAGTGATTTGTTTTAAACTCAGTATTGCAATTCTCTATACAATAATATTTCATTTTTCCACCCCACCTTTGGTCAGGCAGTCTTTAAAAATGTCCTGATACAATTTTTCCATGCACATGTTAAGGAGTCCCAAAAAGTGAGAAGAGCCTATATCTGTATACTTTTTTAACCTCTCTACAAAAATAGATCTAAAGCCAAATATAATTACCTTTTAAAATAAAATATAACATTTTCTTATTAAATGAGTTATGAGACAGGAAAGTATTTTTTTCTATTTCTTCTCGTATGTAGATGGTAAACATATATGCTATATATGTTTTATGCTATAAACAGCTCAAATACATGATGGAGGCAAATACACCCAGAGAATTCAAAACATTAAATGTTAGTAATTGAACATGATTCCTTTTCTTCATTTCCCTAGACTTTCAAACTGCATGAAGATGGGTTCCCTCCCCCCTTTTTTTAAAAAAAAGATTCAAATCTCAAAAAAGTTAACATTTTCGGAGTTAGTTTACTATTTGCAGTGGTTAATACTAGTTATGTTAACACCGGCATTTAAAACAACTCCAGAGTAAAACAGGATGGCTCAACTGTTTTAAACACTTCGCTGAAGAACTACTACTTAAAACTGTTCATATATACATACCTTTGGGCCAAAGCACCCCAAGGACAAGATGGTTTGCTAAAGCAGTCTAACCAGCCTTGAGAAATAGGTCCTTCCAGCTGTCAGAACACAGCATTATAGTCTTTGGCCTCAGATTCTCCTATCATGAATCATAAGAACTTGCATAACTCTTAAAACGTACATGAAGAGCTCATTAGGGCACCTTGTAAATAAACTACTAAACAGCAACACATCGTCCAGGGCTAATCAGATCTGAAAGACGCGTGCATTCCCGTAAAAACTGCTGCTCTCTTTAGTACTATGGGAAAGTGATGTTTAAGAAACTGTATCCAAAATCACGTGTTTGCATCTTGCTACCATGATTCCTTTTCTGTCATTCGATACCTGTTATCACACAGACACTCTTCCAAAGCAGGAAGGAAATTCACAGGTTTTCCTGAAGGGAAAGACTGGCCACAGCTCAGAAACCAATTCCCAGCCTATTTCTTACACAAAAATAACAGGCATCCTGCATCCAGAGCCCCTTGCATGCTAGGTAAACACAAGGGGGCTGTTGATTTGTTAATCCATAAACGTTTACATTTAAAAACTCTTTCTGTGTTCCCCACAAATCAACCAATTCTTAATTAAAGAGGTGACTTGGTGTCCTAGAAAATCATTGGGAAGAACCAAGGGCTATTTCCTAGACCTTGTTGGAAATGTTCCAATTTACTTATTCAAGGGTCTCGGGAGTTCCTTGTGTGAAAAACGAAATGACTGAATGAGTTCTCGGGCATTCATGTGGCTCTAAACACGGCCTCTTTCTAAACCCCTGGTTCGTTTCCACAACTTCCAGCAAAGCGTAGTCAGTCAGATAGATTCTGGCTACAATTTTGAAGGCGTTCAAAGAGTTGTGGTTAATAATTTGACAAAAGTCCGCCACTTTCAGGCAGCACAGCTCCATTCCATAATGGAGTGAGCCCGGCTTGCTGGTCAAGGGTGACAAACTTTGCCAGATGCTAGGATACCGCCATGCTACGGATAAGGGTGATTAAACACAAATCGGGCCTTGCAGTTGGAGGTAGCGCCCGCTTAGGGTGAAGCCGGGAAGCTGCAAGGCTAGGGGTCGCCGAGGTGGATGAGGCTGGATCACCCCTGGATCTGAGCCCTCCAAATGTTCTAGGAGCCCCAACTCCAAAGCGCACGCCCCAGACCCAACACTCCTCCCCTTCAAGAACCCAAGCTGTTCCTGGGTCCCGCCGAGGACGCTGAACAATCTGGAGTCCGGCAAAGAGCAGGAAGAGAAGACTGACCCCTCAGGAGGCAGTCGCAGAGGGGCCCCGGGCCTTGAAGACCGCCACAATTGTCGCTTTTACCATCAAACCAACCGCAGCCCTTGGAGCGACAAGCCCTCTTCCGATGGCCCGAGGAAAACGCGCAGAGGGGGCGCTAGGTCCTTACCCACTGCAAGGCTGGCCGCGGGCTGCCGCCGGCCGCTCCAGTACCACAGACGGGAGGATGCTCCTCGGAGCCCCAAGGAGGCTGCCATGCTGCCCCCACCCCGCCTCCGAGCCGTGACCTCGGCCGCCACACACACGGTCTGTGGACTGTGAGTGTGCGCAGCCGGACTAGCCGGCTCCACGCCGTGGACAGCTCGCGCACGCGCCCTCGCTGCTCTGGGTAGGCTCCGCCCAACGAGAGGCGGAGCACGGTGTCGAGAGGCGTGGCCGGAGAGGCGAAACGGACCAATCAGGATTCCCAGATCCTCAGACGCCCTGCCTTGGTAGCCCTCTGCAGCAAAGTTTACAACCTTCGGGTAGGAGAACCCTGTTTACCCCAAGCCGAGTGGTAGGAGGCGTGTAGGAGGCGGTGGCTGTCACTACCGCCTCTTCGGAGCACCTGCCCTCGGGAACTGCCTCTTCCTAGGGCTGGTAACTGTTTTTCTTCCTAGAATGCAGCTATTGCAGTATTTAAAGAAAGCAGAAATTCCATGATTCCTAGTATAGAGACTCAGTTTTAGCTTTAGTAATAAATACATGGATCTTCCAATGTTAGCATATATATTTTTAGTTTCTGTTGAAAAACAATAGAATCTACCATGTGTAATTACTGAAATCCATGTGATATGACTCAACGGTTTTTCCAATCATATTTGAAAAATAGTAAGAAAGTAATTGAATAACGTTGTTCTCTTTGAAGAGTAGACTTTCTAGGAATTTGCTGAGTTCCAAACGCTGTTTGTTTGTTTGTTTGTTTGATTGATTGATTGATTGATTGATTGATTGATTCGAGACAGGATTACTCTGTGTAACAGGCCTGACTGTCCCGTAACTCTTTGTTTTGTAGACCAGGCTGACCTCAAACTCAGTTCCTCCTGCCTTTGCCTCCCAAGCGCTGGGATTAAAGGTGTGTGTCACAATCACCCAGCTAAAGACACATGTCTTTAATGATTGAAAATTCTACAACCTGCATCCATTTTGAAACCAGAATCTAACGGTATGTTAAAATCCATCGGGGAGTATATATGTGTATCATACAAACAGATGCATTGCTGCTTTGTCCTTATTTGAACGGTTGGTATACATATCTGAATTTCTGTTCCTTGGGGATAATTGCAACACTTTCTGTTTCCACTGAAGGATTTTCATCTTCAGTACCCCCAAAACAAGACTTGTAACCTTCAAAGAAAAGTAAATCAGGAGGAAAGAATGAGGTTTGGGGGCCATAGCAACCCCTGGATGTCTACTTCCCACCCTACAAGTCTGTTTTTATCTTCTTTAATTCATTTCCCTTGTATTGTATTCATCCAACCTAAAAAGCAGACTCAAGGGGTTGAGTTTGACCTTTAAAAAGCAAAAACAAAAAACTTTTCATAGTTATCTGTGGAGTTGGTTGATAAGAGGAAGTCAAGATGGTGGAGAATTTCTTCGCAGACTCTCAAGGTTTTGCCATGGTGTTAATGCTCCCAGGAAGCCACACTTTGTGCAAGGACCCATTTGTATAGTAGGAAAATAATTCCCCTCATTGGTTGTCTTTCTTAACAGTCCTCTGTCCTGCCATAATAGAAAAGAACAAAGGCAGAGGTAAAGGAAAAGTTTTTCTTTAAAAAAAAAAGTTCTAGGTATTAGACAATCTCTCAGATTTGGTGCTTCCATCCTAATAGGACTAATTGGTTTCTGGAGCGTTTCCTGTCTCTCTATTAGGTTTTAACTGGAATGGATTTTCTGCAACCAATAAATGTGTCCCTACAGGTTTCTATACTTAACTGCTGAATTGCAGACTGCTTTCCAACTACATCGACCCCCACAGCAGAGCTGTTTACGACACAGGATAACACATCAATTCATCTCTGTGACTCCTTGAGTTAATATCCCAGTCCTCTTGAGATTTTACACCCAATCAGATTGCTTTTGTCATTTTTATTGTGGGCTACTGTTTTTGTTTCTCTGGGTTGTTTATGGGGCTCCTTTCTTGAAAATGAGTTATTTCTTTGCAAAAGGCTGACTCCTGTGAACACCATCCTCCTGAGAGTGGAAAGGAAAGGAGCCTGTGGGAAAGCAAGCAGAGCTGTACTTGTGGGTTTGCTTTGGTTTAGTTTGGTTTGATTTTGCTCAGTCTTTGGAACCCATACTATTGAAAGTCTGATTCTTTTTGTTTTAGTGCCACAAAGGGGTAAGTCATAATGTTTAGCTTATTCCCATATGGTGTGGACTGTTGTCTCCTCTCAGAAGTCCTGAATTCTGAAGGACTTTCAGAGGAGGTTTTCGTGTAAGCGTGGCTTTGTTACCAATCCTCACTATCTATTAGGCAGTTACTGCCTGGGGTTAGCTTTGTAGGTGGGGGCTAGGATTTAAGACTGACCTGGAACTTGCTATATAAACTAGAATAGCCTCAAATTCGTAGATCCACCTGCCTCTACCCCCTGAGTACTGGGATTCAAAATATGCATCACCTCACCCAGCCCATTCCAGGACTCTTTAAGAACCTGATCTCGGGCTGGAGAGCTGGCTCAGCGGTTAAGAGCACTGCCTGCTCTTCCAAAGGTCCTGAGTTCAATTC
>LOJH01015714.1:0-10853 GCA_001685095.1 Ellobius talpinus | reverse complement strand
TGTGTGTGTGTGTGTGTGTGTGTATGTATGTGAATCCTAAGGTTATCACTCCACAGACATTCCTGAAAAGATAATTTCTAAGTAATGATAACAATAATAACAACAAAAATGATAGCAATGCGTCTGATCCCAGAGTACAGAAAAATTCTCCCTAACAGTTAGAAGCTTATCTTTTGAGATGACAAGGTTTTTGGAAACAGTGAGAAGATATTAGGAGGAGCCCTTTGGCATCATCATCATCATCATCATCATCAGGACATGAGCTCTCTACATAGCCTTGGGACTAGTGATCTTCCTGCCTCAGTCTCCTGAATGCCGAGGATCCCAGATGTGTGCCCCTGAGCCTGTTCCAAGGCATTCTTTTTTCTGCTTTATGAAGGATGCCATCTAGGGGGACAGCTACCTTGAGCCCAGCTGGTGAGGAGGAGAAGAGCAGAAGAGGAGAGCTGACCACACCTGGATTTATCCAATAGGATGAACACTGTGTCTCAGAGCAGGCACATTAGCAGGAAAGTCACTTACCCTGCGATGACAAAGTGGCAGGAAAGGGGTGGGAAGGTGTACCACCTCCAGTTCAGTGTGATAGTCTGGGGGAAGGAAGGAAATGGAAATCTGAGGAGGGTCTTTTGGAACAAGTCTCTGGCCGGTGTTTCTCTAGCCCTCACTTCACTTGACAGACTCTTTCCATTTTCACCGTGACAAAATACGCATGATATAAAATAGACCACGGAGACCACCTTAAAGCGCATACATTCTGAGTGATATGACATTCCTGTACTCAGCTGTGCCGTTATCACCACTATCTACTTCTAGAACTTTCTCATCAGCCCGAACGGAAACCCTGAACCCATTAGCAATCGTTCTCCAGTTCCCTCTGCCTTGCCCTGGACACCACTGGAAACTGCTTCCTTCCTCTGTGTATGTGTGCCTCATGGACACACATCACCATCTTTTGATGTAAGTACCATTCTTCCCATGTTATAGACAAGGAAGCTGCAACTCGGAAAAGTCCATAAGCTCTGTTCAAGGTCGCAGAGGCAAAAGGTGAGGAGTGCAATGAATTCTGTACTGAGCAGGAAAGAGAAGGAGGAAGGTCCCTCATTCATAGGGCCCTCAGGAGCATACCCCGCTGTGGATGTGTTCAAAAGGTGGGGCAGAACTGAGGAGGAGGGGTAAGAATCCTGGTCCCCCATCTTGAACCGAAGAGTGGAAGGGGAGGCCATCTTGGTAACGGGGCACAGCAATGGAACACTATCTTTGCTGTAGTGCTCTCTGGGTCAATCCAAGAGCAGGGAAGCCTCAGCAGTCCAGGCCAGGGGGGCTCCTAGAGCAGCAGCCTCAGTCTTCCCCCTCATTCCAGACCCAACAGCTTTGCTTTCTGAGGAAGCCCCATAAGCAGGCTGCCTAGGCCACTTCTCTTGGAGAAACAGACTTCTCTCTATCTATAAGTCAGTGTGACTCCTCCAGGTTGCCTGGGGGCTGGCTGACTGAGGGAGAATTCATGAATGGCCTGGGGTCAGAGGTATCTGGCTCCACAGAACTGTAAGACACTTTTGTTCACTTCCTGGGAGAGGTGGGGAAGCCGGGCTGAGTGCTGTGTGCCCACTGTGGCTTGGGGCCTTTGGGCTTTTGCCTCCTCTTAGAGCCTTATGTAAGCCATGAAGGGACGCTTTCTGGGCCTTCATCTAGGCCACAGAGGCTTTCAGAGCCTCCTGTCTTGCTTGTGGGTTTATGGTGGGTGTTTGGGTGTGTTCCTTTATTGTTTCTAAAGCTTAGAGGCTCATGGTTTCTTTCTCAGAATGTTGACCTCTTATTTTCCCAGCATGACACTTGGCTTGTCTCCCAGGAAGAAGGAGGGGTAGGGAAAGTGTGTCTCAACTTAGCTCCTATGGAGGGGACCCTCCTTTCCTTGGCATCTCTCTCCCTTAGGGTATGGTACCCCTTGGCCATGAGGGCCCTCAGAAGGGCTATGTTTGCAGCAAGCAGAGTGCCCCAGATGGGCTGTGCTGAGGCAGCTGTCGTCAGGGTTCTGCTAGCCCCCGAGGGCCTCTGGAACTCAATCATGACAGCATCTGTCTGTGTCTGCTCCCAGATGGATTAGCTGGGCGGTAAGGCATGTGGCTCCCTCCTGGCAATGTCTGTGAATGTGACCCTGCAGATGTCTGTCTACCGCCCCCAGACTTCATCTTTAGAAGGGATTCCCAGCAGTAACCTGACCTTATGGGTGAGCCTGCTCCTTGGGGTCAGGACTGTGACTTTCTAGTTCCTGGTTGGGGTGAGCGGGAATGAATGGGGAGCCTAGGAGATATCTGACTGTTGACAAAGAAGGGTCTTGGAGAGCAGGGCTGGTAGCATCCACCTTGCCACCAACGGCCATGTGAACTTAGGCAAACAAACCCTAAGATGGAGGAGTCTCCATCTTGTTCGTATAGGGGAATTTTGCTAGCTTTCTTGATCAGCTGTGTAGAGGCTTAATGGAGAAGAAGTGCATAAGAGAGTTTAGATAAAACATAACAGTGTGAATCCTTACCCTAATCTTAGACACTTCTGCTATCATCAGCCTTTTCCCAAAGGATGGATAGGTGTGGAGCCAGGTGCAGTGTGGACACCCTGTAACCCCAGCACTCAGGAGGCTGGATTCCATGTTTGAGGCCAGCTAGGGCTACATGGCAAAATTCCCATCCCAGCTGGGTGATGGTGGCACATGCCTTTAATCCTTTTAATCTCAGAAGGCAGAGGCAGGTGGATCTTTGTCAGTTCAAGGCCAGCTTGGTTTGCAGAGTGAGTGCCAGGACACGCTCCAAAGGTACACAGCAAAACTCTGTCTGAAACAAACAAACAAACAAACAAACAATCCTATTCCACACAAGCCAACAAGCAGAATGGGCAGCTTTATTTAGAGCTGAATGTCTTGGAGCCCTTTCCTGGGATACTCTCTACAACGTCTTCCTGGTTCCCCTGTCTGACTCAATTCATAGGGTCCCCCAAGCTTCGTGCTTGTGACCCTCAGTTGTCTCCCGGAGAAGCAGGCTCCTCAGGCTGTAGCGCCGTCTGACCAAAGGCTGCAAGCTGCATTTTGCTCTTGCAGCTGGAAAGCCAGCCCCCATCCTCACCTGCAGCTCGTTAGACACTCTACCTGCTTTGGTTTTGAGTGCTGGTTTCACCCCTAGTGATCCCATGGTACTGCAACCCAGGGCAGGTATCTCCTCTACTCCTGCCTTTGTTTGACTGCATCTGAATGGACATTGCCATCTTAGCAGTTAGCTGTGCAGGGCCACAGAGGAAGATGATGAATGGCCACCCACGAGGAGGACTCAGGAAGAGCACACGAGAGACATACACGAGGGCAGGCAAGGGCTCCATCGCTCTGGGTCCTTACGAAGACCTTGGCTCCTGTGGGTTTGTCTAGAGACCATTTGGAATCAAGCGAGGTGTGGGTCGAGGGTGAGACAGCATATTTACCTTGTAGACATGGGAAACGGAAGATGGTAAGAGGTAGGAAGAGAACATTTCTTGATGCTGCTGGGTGCTGTTGGCTTTCCTCCTAGGTGCTCATCCTGTGTTTATTCTTTATCCTATTGAGAAGTGTGGGCCAGACACCTGCTTTCACATCACGTTGGAGGAACTAGGTTGGGGGAGGTACCTGCCTTGTCCAGCTCTCAGCCAGCATGAATGAGTCGGGAAACTGGTTGGTTATATTGGAGGCCTCACCTTTCCTCTCCTCGTCATCCTGGCTGAATGATGGAAACCCACCTTTGGGGTCCATCTCTAGGTAGGGACAGTAATGTCAAGGACCATCCAGCAACTTCTAGCTGTCCCCCAGGGACTCCAGTGTAGAAACTCTTGCATGACCTGGGGCTCTAGCTCGTGGGAAATGGAAGGCCCTCTTGGTAGTTTCCGAGACCCGTGTTCTGTCCCCTGTGTGCATGCATGCACTGAAGGGCGGGGAGAAACCTGGCTCCCAGCAAATCGTAGTTATCAACCTCAGGGAGTAAGTGCCGAGTTATGAAAGTGTCATCAGGTCCACTCCATAGCGTTGCCAAAGTCAGTGTAGCTGGGACTGGGACCCCAGTGACGCTAGGAGCACCCGCTGTGTGAAGAGGCTGTGAACACCGCTGTGTTTGTGCTGAGAGGTAACTAAGATGGACCTAGGCCTCAAGGGGCTCTTGACACGGGGAGCAGTAGAGCAGGCACTCAGAGAAAGAAAGTCCCACACACAAGGATGCCGTGGGAGGAGACATTATGCTGTATTTCCCGCCGTTGGTGGCCAACTGTGAGGGCCCTGAAGCCCCAGCTGAAGTTTGTCCAAGGGCGAGGCTGAAGTCTATTCTAAAGAGAAGTGGCGGTGCCGCGGCCTGAATGCTGGCCAGGGGAGCTGCCTCCAGCTTGATCCAGCTGTGTGGAGAATCTAAAGAAGTGTGTGGTGGATGCAGATAGGCTGGAAGGAGGAATAGGCATCGCTGGGACCATCCTAGAGTCTCACTTAGAGCGTGTGAATTTCCCCAACACTAGGAGCAACACACCGTCGTGTCACATGGCAGCGCCTGTGTGTTTCGTGGAGGTGTCAACAGATTCCTTTCTGCTCTGTACATGGCACAGCGCTTGATAAAGACGATAGAAGTCTGCTGCTGCTGTGCCTGTTTACTCCCTTACGCATTTAATCACCATTTTAAAGTGTGCTCCCTCGCCTTACATAAAAACCATTGTAAAACAGCGCCCCATGTGTGACGGGGGCAGCCAGTGCCCCAGGAGGCACACATAGCAGCCAACTGATATCATCTAGGTTCGTGAGAGGACAATCTGTGAGGCTCACACAACTTCTGAGCGGCCGTCAGCCACATTTCTCAGGCAGTATCTTCACTGTTAGCAATGGCACCTGTCATTCATTGTAGCATTTACTCTGTTGTCCTGTCCCTGAGTGTCCCCATATGCCAGGGACTTCTCTAAGTGCTTTCTTGGCGCACTGTCACTAGTGCCCTTGCTAGCGCAGCCTTACATGTGGGGAAACTGAGGCCCAGGAAGATAGTAAGTGGCTGGGTTTGGATCCAGGCTGCTTGCTCAAAGGTGTGCTGACCTGTGGCACACTTTTATTCCTGTCTTTCACCTAATGGGGAGCCACAAAGGCATGGAAGGTGGCAGGTGTGTCACCATCTGCAATAACTTGCCTCTGAGGTGTGTTTGTCTGGTGTTTCAAGGGTAGGTTGCTGTGCAGGGTGCTAGGGCTGTATGTGCATTAAATGAGCCCTTTGGGGGCTCTGAGCTCACCAGGCAAGGTTTCTGTCATGAAGACCCATTTGAGGTAACTCAGCCTCCTGTCCTAGCCTCCGCCCCCGTGACCTGGTGAGTGTCACTGTCCATTCTGAGCACCGCCTTCCCTTCCTGAAGGCAGCATGGATGCTTTCCTCAGAGCTTGGTGGCCCTGAATCTGCCCAGGGTTTCGGGTGGAGCTTGGGATTCTGGGTCCAGGTAGAAGATAGCCTTAGTTTTAGGGTGGCCTCTGTAAGAACAGACAGATGTAGCCACTCCAGCCTCTCCGGAGAAGGATGTTATGGAATTGCTACCTTAGGCAGGACTTTGTATCTCTCCTTTTCAGATGGGGAAACCGAGGCCTAAATAGATAAAGGGCCAAGCGTGCAGATTAGGAACCGGAGCTCCATCTGAGTAACGGTAAAGTTCTCACCCTGTGAACTGGATTCTCTATCCTCATTACTGTTGTGTAGATGACAGGCTCAGGCGAGTACAGCCACTTCCCTGGGAACACACAGCCAATACATGTAGCACTGGGGGGTTGGTATCCAGGCCTCCATCACTCCAAAGGCTCAGGGACAACCTTCCATGCTGGCTTACTTCTGAGGAAGGCAAGGCCCTCGGATGAGGGAAGCCTGTGGTCCTTCAGCCCTGCAATTTCTAGAACTTCTGGCAGCTTGTGAGTCAAGGAGAGGGAGAATCAAGGAGAGTGTGTTCTGCTTTTCTTGTCCCTGTCTTTCATGCCCTGGGCATTAAAAACCCACTCTACAGTGCCAGTGTGAATGCCAAGACAAACGTAGGAGGCTGGGTCAAGTTATCTATTTATTTAGTTAGTTTTTTGTTTTTCGAGACAGGGTTTTGCTGTAGCTTTGAAGCCTGTCCTGGAACTCATTCTGTAGACCAGGCTGGCCTTGAACTCACAGAGATCTGCCTGCCTCTGCCTCCAGAGGGCTGGGATTAAAGGTGTGCACTACCACTGCTGGGCTTGGGTCAAGTTCTTGCACGACCCTCTTGACCTTGAGCAACCCCCTCATCTATACAGTGGGCTGTGAGCCCTGCTAGCCTCTGGGAATACTAAGTTGGGGAGGCAGAGTGACAGCCCAGAACTGTCTGACTCACCCGTGGGGGTGGTACAAGTAACCTTTATTATTTGTTTATTCATTTATCCATTTAATTCATTCATTTATTTGCTGTTCTCTTCTCTGTGCCCCCCCCTCCCCCAGACCAGCCGTCAGCACCTCCAAGGCTGGTGTGGCCCGCTGGACCACATTTCTCTCACTTCCCTAGCTCAGCAGTCAGCCCTCCTTCTCTGGAGACCTCTGACTTCTTCACCCACCCAAAAGTCTCCTGTGGGGACATTCCAAAACAGACTTCTGTGATAAAACCCACAAGTAAGTCCTAGAATATTTGCTAGACGTGTCCGCGTTTAATCTTTGCAGTAACCCTGCGAATTTGATACTCTGTTTACTTTTGATGGAAGCCAGGCCCAGGAAGGTGCCCTTTCAAGAGCGTGCAGTAGGGTAGAAGGGTGTGCTGGGGAAACAGCCATTCCTCTCTCCAGCCCCGCCCTGCAGGCATTTCCTTCTGATGGCCTCTGTGGCCTCCATTTGTGGCTACGAGTTTGTCCAAACATAGACTTGTGGTTCTGGAGTGGCTGCCTCCTCTCCAAACTTCCCAGGAGTTTTCAATTCTCAGAAGAATGGGGCTTTGCCTACTGCCTGTCTTAGCTTCAGTCCATCCTCGAGCGGACAGGAGTCCACTTGCACAAATCCGAGTTCCCGTGGGCGGAAGCCTTGGTGTGCATTCTGGGTGCCACCTGTACAGGGTAGCCTCCCAGGTAGGAGGGATCTCAGGCGTGGCTTTGGGCCCAGCACCACCCATGACCAGCATTTGGTCCTGGATAGTGTCCCCCACCCCCGCTGGAACCTCACTTTCTTGGTGTTTAGGACAGGATCACATCTTCACCTCACTGCGGTATTGGAGGGACATGTGAATCACCATCATGTGCAAGTGCTCAAAACCGGAAGTACCGGACAGGACCGATTTTGGACTTTGCAGGCCAAGTGCAACAGTGGTGTGGTTCCTTTGTTCACAAGTTACTCTCAGTGTCAACGCGCCATGAACAAATCTTAACCCAAACTTCGAGCCTGTCAGTCAGCACAGGACCTTGCAGGCTCAAAGTCCACACTTTGAGCGGATTAGGAGCTGGGTGTGGCTCCGGACCTACTTTTGGCAGCCTGATCAGGTGGTGAGAGCCAGAAGCGGTTGCAGTGCTTTCGGCGGGGAGCTTGCTCCATCTAGCGGCGCCAGGGAGAATAGCACCCGCCTCTCGCACCTAAGGTGGGCGGGCGGGAGCTGAGAGTCACCCTGGCCTCCCCTTACTCCTCACCCCATCAAGTGGCCACATCCTTTGTATTGTCCTCAAAGGTCTCTCCAGGTCCCTCTCTGTCATCACCTCTTTGACCCAGTCTCTTCCTGATTTTAAATTAAAAATCATCCAATACGCAAGTGAAAAATTAGAAGAATATAAAAACATCTCACATTTTTAAACATTATCTTCGATAGAGATCAACATAGCTTTACCTGAAAAATCTTCCGACCAAGTATTACAGAATTTTGTCCCTTTTTTATCCAGATTTTAGGAATGTAGTTCAGTCTTCAGATGCTACATTAACCAACAAAAGTAGCACCCTCTTCCTCATAACCAAACAAATAAATGCAGCAAAATAAATGAATATCCACACTACATGGAATAAGCAAATTACATTTCTGCTCATAAGAAATTTTGAAGCAAATTAATTTTGTCATCAAGCTTATGAAAACCTAGCTTTCAGAATTGCTTGGGCTTTGAAGTCACAATGACAAATGAAGGAACACAGATTTTACAAACTTGTCTGACAAGACGTGAAGGATTGCTTAAACAAGGGAACCATTTTTACAAATACAAAAGTCATAGTCTTTCAAACTACTTTATGAATTCACACGCATCACGAAGTTTATGTCCCCTAAACACATGTGTGCTGTACACACACTATGATCTGGCAGCCAGTCGCTGTTTGAGGCTCACTCCCACCCGTCAGGTACTGTGAATGTACAGGAAAATTAAAAATGGAGAGGAAAAACATCCCGCTGATGGCAGCCCAAGGAGGCAGGGTTTATTTTTCAAGAAGCATAGTTTTACTTGTGAGCATTTTTCCCCCAAAGACACAGAGAGGCAACTTTTACTAAAAGGTGATGTTTTTGTCTCAGTATAGCCGAGTGGTTTTCAACCTTCCTAACACTGTGACCCTTTAATACAGTTCCTCATGCTGTGGTGACCCCCAATCACAAAATTACTTCGTTGCTACTTTGCAGCTGTGATTTTGCTACTGTTACAAATCATAATGTAAATATCTGATATGTGAACCCCAAAGGGGTTGTGGCCCACAGGTGGAGAACTGCTGGACCCAATACCATGTTGGGCTTCTTTAGAAGGTAAGTTTTCTCTTTGTAATGTTTTTACCAGGCTTGAAGAGAAGCAAGCTATAGCGATATTCCTAACTAGGTACAGTACTAAAACAGATATTTCAGAAAATCCCTTGACTTTCATAAAATCCTGAATGTTTGGAAATCAAAATTATTCAAAATACAGATATCGTGCTTGTAAAATCACTTGCATCTGTCTGTAGCAGTTTCGTCTGCTGAGAGGGAAGAATGCTTTTCTGGGGAATAACGGCACTGCATGGCAGCACTGAGGACAGGGCACTCGGATCAATGTCCTCACATGACTGATGGGATCTCCTTAGGAAAAACACGCTAAAAACATGGAAAGAAACAGAGGGGAGGGCCACCTGCGATACTGAGGTCAGGGTCACTAGACATGTGAGGATCGGATTGTGAATTTGCGCGCTGAAATCATGACACTATAGAAGAGCGCTCCGCGGAAGCCCAGCACTGTCCTGTTTTTCTTTCCTTCACTGGGAACTTAAATCGTTAAATCACTTTGAGTTTCCTTCTATCATGTACGCTAATGTCTCCCATGCATGACCCGGGATGCTCTCGTTCTGCTAAGGTTGGAAGCAGCTCCACTCTGTACAGGGTATTGAAAGGAGATACTGTGTTTCCTTCTGCCTCTCTGCCTACACTGGCAGCTTGGCCGATGTCTTTGATGTCACCGCGGAGCACTTCCACCTCGGGTAGATCAGTGATCTACTGCTGACTATCCAGCAACGTTTTTCAGGCCACCAAACAGCACCTGGACAGCATGGTTCTCCCTGCACAATGGACACTGGTACCCTCACCCTCTCTGGATGAGTTGCTGTAGGAATC
This sequence comes from Ellobius talpinus, assembly GCA_001685095.1. NCBI lineage: Eukaryota > Metazoa > Chordata > Mammalia > Rodentia > Cricetidae > Ellobius > Ellobius talpinus. The sequence goes on along the minus strand of LOJH01015714.1, from coordinate 1,298 downwards.
GCTGTTCTGCACCTCTGGCTGCTGCGTATGCAGATGAGTGGCATGTTATTCCACAGATGCCAAGACCCTTTCCTGGGGATTCCACCGGCCACTCCTCTGAGCTCCGTGATTTCATGAACAAAGCCACAATCTGATCCTCACTGGGTCTAGAGATACCAACCTCGACATCGCAGATGGCCCCTCTTCCATTTCCTGCCATTTAAAAAAATCCTAAAGAGAAATGGTCTGTTATTTGCTCACCATGTCTCTCCAAGTCAAGCTGGATCTTTTCGTGAAACTCCTGCCCTTTGGTGTTCTGTTGCTGCGAGGCTGCGAGGGAAGTCCTTTCGTTTCTGCCAAGGTAGCATGGCGTGTGGGAAGGCCCAATTGGCAATGCTGCTCTCTGCCCTTTAAAAGAGCCCACTGTGGTCTCCTTGTTGCCCAGGCACACAATGTATACGTCAGTCCATGTTCTACTCAGCTGAGTCATTGGAAGCTGCATTTTGTTGTCAATATTTGTTACGTGATTGAATAAATGTCTGGCCGTAAATGACCCTTCATAGACAGTCTTATTTCTTAAATGAGTAATAAACCATGTAGCTTTCCTAGCCTCTAACTACACCTAACCACACTGACAGACTGATTTGTGAGGATCCAGAGGAATGCCTGTCTCGGAAAGCTCTTAAGAACCATTAATTATGAAAGTACTTTTCTGTAGTTTTTTTTCTCTTTGGGAGGTCCACCACCCAGCTCCCAAATAATTACTTGGAGACTTATTCTTTCTTAAGAATGGCCGGCCTTAGCTTGGCTTGTTTCTAGCCAGCTTTTCTTAACTCGAATTATCCTGTCTTCCCTTTGCCTCTGGGCTTTTGTCTTTCCGTTTCTGCATACCGTTCTTTATCTCTTACTCCGTGGCTTCCTGTGTGGCTGGGAGCTGGCCCCTGGTGTACCCCTCCTTCTCCTTCTTTTGCTCCTAGAGCTCTCTCCCCCCAGATTTCTCCTATTTATTCTCTCTGTCTGCCAGCCTGTCTATCCTTTGCCTTGCTATTGGCTATTCAGCTCTTTATTAGACCAATCAGGTGTTTTAGACAAAGGTACCCAGTTTCAGAGAGTTAAACAAATGCAACATAAGGGAATGCAACACATCTTTGCATCATTAAACAAATGTTTCACAGCATAAACACATGTAACACATTTTAAAACAATATTCTACAACACTTCTTAATTATGTGGTATGTGTGTGTACATACATATATGTTAGTATATGTGTGCATGTGAAGGTGGGGAGTGTGTGTACATACATATATGTTAGTGTGTGT